>JAUTBV010111338.1:0-14254 GCA_032361325.1 Lepetodrilus fucensis
TCAGTTGATGCATCTAAGACAAGATAAATAGCAGAACGTTCCCTATATTCATATAAAACATTAATATTTTGATAACTTGAGTACTGGGGACTAAGTAGATCAGTAAATAACAACTTTTGAGTGGATAAATCAAGCGTAATTAGTCTCAGATCGAAATTTGTTTGTCAATCAACTGTGATATTATGCCTTTAATCTCATTTTGCACAAGGTATCACTTGAATATCCACAAAATAAAAATCACTATCAAACATACCCCTCTGACAACACTATATACATACAGTGTATATATATATACTGACATATATCAGTATTTACTATATATTTACATTGTTGTCAGAGGAGGTATGTTTGATAGTGATGTTTATTTTGTGGATATTCAAGTGCCTTTGGAAGGTACTGAGGGGTGTTTACATTGAGTAAATCTTTACAATCTCATGACTCTACACGTTTCCTGCAAAGGTTTATTACGCATAACATTTTTGGTGTAGTGACAGACTCACAGTAAAACTATTCGTGAGACCTTTGTACATTTCTAAGAAAGTATAATCTTTGTTTCCTCCAAGAATGCTTCAAATACATGGTTCCCAGCACCTCTCTCCCAAATGGAGTCATCCTCAGTTTTGTGTGCTCCTTTGAAGTATAATTGGAGGCATTCCATCAGAGACCATATACATGTATAGACTGACATGTATTCACCAATACCAATGGAGCTGACTATTCCTATGTCTAAAACCAACATCTTGTGTACTGACTTCGATTCTACCAATAACTCTCCTTCTTTACACAGCACTGCTATAAAGTATATTATATTTGTTCACCTAGTTTTTAATATTTACAATTTCTTGAATAATACCATCACCTGTATTGATTCAGCTATTTTTGCTCATATTATCCTCTTTGATATTTAATCTAAAACCCTGTCTTAATCTTCAAACCATGTTTCCTATTAACCATATAATATGATAATGAAAATTAGATGATTATAATAATAATGTTGAATACAGTTCAGAATACATATTATAATAAATATAGTATATATGTATATCTCAGAGTAATTTGTTGTTTACCAAATTGCAATAATGGACATATTATTGTTGTATTTATAAACATACAAATATAGCATCACGACCATGATTACATTGTCAGTAATTACATGTAATTACATACACTGTATACTTGTATTAATTTGATGTATTAACAATCTAATGCTGCAAGCATGTTTCGTTGCATGGAAATACTTGTTCTATATATTAATATAATTATTATTATTATGGCTCCAGTCCACCCAGTTGTAAAATAGGTATGTGGTAGTATACGAAGAGATGGAATTTGAAATGTTTTCTTTCTAGTTCCTGAAAAACAGTTGCTTTGGTTGTCTATTTCTCAGGGAGTTGAGAAGGTAAAGACCACCTGCTGAATGACCACTCCTAATACATGGCATACATGTAGCATTGAAAACCTCTAATATCCTGAAAATTGTGTTCAAATATATATACATATACATATGAAGCACTTACTCCTGAGTTCCATCAAACATCTTTCAACACAGTCCCATGATCATTCACACCCCCAGTCCCGGTGCAGTCAGTTTTGAATCTCAATGCCTCTTACTTAATGTCAATTTAGAATTAGGTGCAGAGCCATCTGGAGAAGTTCCTGAAGCTCAATGAAGGAGTTCCAACTCTAGGGTCCACTCTCGGGTCCAACTCTAGGGTCCACTCTCGGGTCTATTACCACAAAACCATCAATCTCAATGTATCCCATGTAATGACCTGTACCTAACTTCAGCCAAGTACTGCAATTACAGAATTTGATGAAAGTCAGTTTGGAAGAGGGCCAAAACAATGGTGATGGTGTTTTATTTTAGTGTTTTTCAAATTTTGCTTTTTTTGAGATCTTGTCCAATCTGAATGCCAGCCATTCACCTCTAGATGAACTCAGGGAATATGAAAGCTGTGTCAATTATATAAAGTACATGAGCTGAACTTGTTGTTTCAACTCAGATAACACTTACAATTAATGCCTATTCTCACCCAACTAATACTATTCATATTCTATCCATCAATGACATGGCATCATGAACACATATTTAAAGGAAGTTTAGATTTCAGAGGGAAACACCTTTCAGTGGCTCTTTTCAGATTTGATATGCAATTGCTTTACTTTCACCTAATGAGTATGTACTTGGCTCAAACACAGTAAATGCCACATTTAGTTAAACCATCCTATATAGTATGCATAATCAGTAGATGTACCAACACCATATGAAACTACATTCATATTTGCAATGCCTAACACTACTAATCCCTATTGCCTGGTATTTTTCTGCTGAGTCGGTCCTACTCACAATACAATCTAGAGACCCTTTAACTCTTTCCCTGCTGCAGGTAACCAAAGATGACCTGAAGAGCAGTTTCTGTGCCTAATCCAGCATTGAGAGAGAGAGAACAGACCTTTCTGCTTCTGAAAAGCTTGTTTTGTAACCATCATATACGCATGTCTTATCCTGTTTCCTCTAAGCCAGTGATAGGCTCCCAGCTGGAATGCATCTGGACAAATGTTGACACTAGTGTAATTGACAAATCCACAACATTGATTGTAATGGTGGCACATCCTTTTGGCAGTTTAGTCTGGTTAAGTGGATAGATGCCTCCAACAGTTTTCACTTTGCTTTCCTTTTACTTGCAGACATTATATTGGATTACATGCAGCTTGCATTGGGGTTTAATGTAATCACTTCACATTGTTCAGGCTTTGATCATCTGACTGATTCTGTTGTGCCTGGTTATGAACTTCATTGAGCTAATACGAAGACAGTTAACAGTAGAAGTAAGGAACGTAATGATCTTTAAATTGCAAAAGAATTAAAGTGTTTCATGTAATTCGTAAATGTAATTCCGGTATAGTACCATAATTACCGTAATAATTTGAACAGAAGAAAGTAATTACATGTGTAGCTGTTCGAATTATTAGAAAAAAATAAAAATTCAAAATGATCAGTGTTCATATAAATTAGGTACAACAGTCAAGTTAAAGTAAAAAATATGGTTGTAAATGAAGTTGGTAAATAAATGAATGAGTTAGATAAAGATTAAAGAGTGTTCGATTTCTTATGGTAATTACAGAAGGCAAAGTTGAATTGAGTTTAGTGATTACTCTGTCTGTACTACATAGTTCATGGACTATGTGTTGTAGTACTTTAAATATCTGGATTCCTCAGCGGTGGATGGTGTATCCAAGAGGTGAATAGTATTTGAAAACTTTTGTGGCCAATTATCTTCGCATGGTTTTGCCATTAGAGGTGTTGAATGGTTAATGTGCTGTGTAATGTATCTATCATGCTGTAAGCCTTGCTAGTACATGTACATGAACCAAACTACCAGTGCAGTGCTCTGTTACCATTGCTGCCCGTCATTACCGAGCCAAGAATCCTCTGTGACCTACTAACAAATTCTTGTGGGCATGATTCCATGCCTATATTTATAACTACTACAGGCCATAGCTGGTTAGTATGACTTCACGATGAGATATAGTTTTTAACATTGTGAAAAGAAGAAAAACTATCCTGAGTTAATTACAAGGAAGTGTGTAGAGAGAAGAGTACATTCCCTCTCCAAGTCTTTATGATCAGGTTTCACCCAGGATAAAGGTCTACTCCAAGTCTTGAAGCTCTCTGAACAACAGATACCTTGCAGTAGAATTTCTTTTTTACAATTCAACACTTTTTGTGACTTTCACATGCTAGTATGTTGCATCTTTAGTTCCATTACTAGGGGGCCTAGCTAACATTACCAATTTAACACCCAATTAAGAAGTCAATTAACCATAAAATACTGCCTTGTACAAGTTGTAGGGCAACTACAGTTGTCTCCAGTAGGGTAGAGATTAATGTGATGTGCAATGTATCTATCATGCTTTTGTCACTTTCACATGTTAGTATGTTAAATGTGTATGCTTAAAGTTCTACTACTATAGCTAAAGCATAACCAGAGTGACACCCAGTTACGAAGTCAATTAATCATGAAGCACTGATTTGTAGGGCAACTACTGTTGTATCCAGCATGGAAGAGGTTAATGTGATGTGTAATGTATCTACCATGCTGTAAGTAAGTTTATGTTAGTATACAATACACTTGGTTGCCAATGCTGTGATTATACTGAGAGTGGCTTAACCTAGTTCTGTACATTATGGCAAGATTTACCATTACATATCCATACAACACTTCAGTGTGTGGCAGCAGCACATAACCTTAGCTCATGCCTCGCCTCATTGAAATATCCCTGTGTTTAGGCTACATACTGTGAGATAAATCCCTTGAGTGGGGAACCGTTAGAACCTGGATTAGAGCATGTTGCTGGCTTGGGGGGGATGTGGAAGTTATGAGGTGTTGAGAACCAATTTGTTCTGGTACCATTGCTCTTTAGGTGTATTTTCTATGATGGCATGTATGATGTGTGAGCATCAGCATTCTTCCCAAAGTAAAAGTGTAAATTTCCTCCCAGTGTTAGGGTCAGTTAACTCTAGAGTCGAACATTTTCTATTTCTATTTTTAATACATTATAAGCATACTTTCACAGATCGTTGACCTACATAGTGATCTAGTTTTACCTGAAAATAAATACATTTGTTTTGGCTACACAAGTACTTTATACAACCAGTTACTTATTCCACATGTCTCACAATTATTAATATTTTAATATTTATTAATATTTATTAATTAGACCCGACGTACACATATTGGTGCCAGTGGTCGTGAAAGATTATTTTGACTGAGTTCTATGATTACAGTTATCTCCCACTATAGGAAATAACAGATTTACAGTACATTACCCACTGATTATTCAGGTTTTACTGGAAATGTAAACTGCAATGGAAATGTTCCTATCCTACAGCAGTGAGAAGATATTTGGAGGTATGTATAAAGTGACTACATGTATGCTAAGTGCATGCACTTTGCATTTTTAACTCTAATTCAGTCCAAAATGACAACTTAATCTGTGAAAGTATGCCTTTAATGCAGTGTACATGGAGTAGAAAATGCTTGAATTCCACTTGAGATTCGAGAAAACTGAGCAAAGTTCAAATGGTTACCTGATATTTGCCTTTGCTTGAAATCATGAAATTCGAAGCAGTTTGAAATTTAATGAAATATCATTAAAGCAAGTCTTTTATAAAGTGATATACAAATGTCAGAATGACCCACAAGAAAGAAGCCATCAAGATGATTAGGCAAGGAAAACATATCCATGAGAGTGAAATGTCAAGGTACCGGTAATGCTTGATGAATGAGCAATATCACAGCCAGTAAAGTAAGATTTCATGAATAATTCTTGTTCTATTGATTAACACAAAATTCTATTGATTAACATCAAAATTCTATGATTAACACAACATTCTATTGATTAACACAAAATTCTATTGATCAACATCAAAATTCAGACGTGGTCTACGTGATATGAGAGGGCAGCCATAGATCCAATAAAAGGAAAATGACAAGCAAACAATGGAGAAAAATAAGAAAAGGATCCAGCAGTCAACATACCACATACTTGACTCCATGATACTTCAAGATTTTCTCTCGTATGTATAGCAGAACAATTCTGCTTCTTCTTTTTTTTTCCTTTTTTTTATTCTCCAAATTATTAAAAAAATAACAATTGTATTTGCAATCCATGCCATTGGATTGATGTCATTCTAGCCTTCCTGAGAACCATGCCATTGTTCAGATCAATACTCATCATACATGGGAATACATACTGAGAATCATGCCTTTATTCAGATCAAATATTTATGAGAATAAGTAATGTTTTTAACATTGTCCTGAAAATGTTCTTCAGAATCCAGCATATGAAACATTAATCCAGTTATCCATAACAGAACACTTTTGGGGAGAACCCACGTTCATTGATGACTGAATGTTACTCAATCATATACAGAACTCATACTTAAGTAAGCACAAACTAATGGCAAATTTGTGTTCGTGTTTACCAATGAATATTTAATCAGATACATTTCCATTTCTATCTCCTTGACATGACATTGCTAACATTTTGAAGAATTAGTTCATGTCCCAGTTTGTATTGCTGGACTTCCTACGGGCAGGAAATGTGATTGATTGTTAGGGATTGGGTTGATTGTTAGGGATTGGGTAATTCTGTAGGTAAACGTTCTGCATCTTCTGACATTCCGACTGGGCGGCTGGAGCTGTTCCTTGTGGATGCAGTGTTAATGTCAGTGACATTAGGCCACGTCTCCTGACTATTCTCAACTTGCCTCCATTGGTCATGTGATCCCTGGTAGTTAGTAGCAGGATGCTATGGTGGCAATATGAGCAGACGTGAACAGACACGAGCAGACACGAGCAGACCTGAGCAGACGCAAGCAGACCTGGGCAGATGTCACTTCCTCTGAGAAGCCTAGTCTTTGCAACAGCTAATTTAAATTATCTTACTATTGTAAGTTGAATATGATACGTGTGAACTTTTTGAATGTGTGGGGGTTTGTCGTCGGCAGGTCTAGAAATACACGTGGGTGTGAAGCAATTCAGTATGTTTCAGTAATAAAAAAAAGATATTTGGTATTTGTAAGTAGATATGTATTTTAAATTTCCTTTAAACATCCATTTAATAATGCAATTATATGCATGTTTAACTTCTTTAATCTATTAATTTTTAAAGCATTTAAATATAAGAGGATGTATGTTTTGTTGAATCATCCCAAACTGTTTTATTACAATCAATTACATCTTTGACACTTTTCAATTGTACTTTCTTTTAAAGTATTCAGATTATATTTTGTTATTGCCATGACAAATCAGTTAAGCATGCATTAATGAGCTTTGTAAAGAATGACAATTTACAAGAGATTCATTCTAATATTATTAGATATTTAAGAAATCTCACATTAATTTTATATTGTTTCCAAATTACGTGACTTTAGACATTAAATGACACTGAATGAGAAGTAAATGTAATTAGATATTTGACAATATCAATGCCCACTAATTGTTGGAAAAGACTTTGCATGCTAGTTAACATCTATCCGGCTCAATAGTTCACCACTATTTTGTCATGATGGTGATGCTTAGCTCAGTTTGTCTTGGAAATATTTCCTTATCTTCATCTTGCCCTGTGTCCATTTTGCCCTATGTCCAGCTTGTCCTAGTAGCCATCTTGCCCATGTTATCATCTTGCCCTGTGGCCATCTTGCCCTGTGACCAACTTCTCCCTGTGACCATCTTGCCCTGTGACCATCTTCCCCTTGTGACCATCTTGACCTGTCCATAACATCAACAGCAACGACAACACCTCTTAAGCAACCAGGACACAGTTTGCACCGCAGCATGAAACTACCATAATAATATATCCAGCTTGCCATAGTAGCCATCTTGCCTTTGTGACAATCTTGCCCTGTGGTCATCTTGACCTGTGGCCATTGTGACCTGTCCGTAACAGCAACAACAACAACAACAACACCTCTTAATCAACCAGGCCACAGTTTGCACTGCAGCATGAAACTACCATAATAAGATTGTGGGTGGCTGTCCAATTTCAAGTAGGGCTGCATCTCTGGTACAACTACTGCTTCATTAGATGGAACTTGCAGCATGTGACATGTAATTGGGACCAATATACCACCTCCACGAGTTCTTACACCAACCTCAACTTCCTGTATCGCAGTTCACCAGATTGTAGTTCAGATCAAAGATTTAGCAGTAAGTTTTGTTTGTCTAAAGGTAAAATAAATATATCACAATAAAAAGTAGGGGTAAATTGCTTCTGAAATTTTTAACAAAGCCTAAAAAAATTGATGCTGGTGTAACAAGCCAAATGACCTGTAAATAAATGTAGGCCAGAGGTAAAGGTCACAAAGATTAAATAACAGGCCATGCTTAAGGTCATATTCTGCAAGGCAAAATCTGTAAATACATGTGTGTTGGGAAGCATTAATGTAGTAGATATGGTATTTCCTAAAATCAGTTTGTATAAAAATAGTATATTAGGGTGTTTTTTTAAGGTCAAAATCATTGATATTGTAAGATGGTCTCTCTCTATATATATTGATAAGTATTTGTTGAGTCCACATGTACTGCAATACTGGGAGGACCACCATAACACCCACTCTCTTATTCTACTGACAAATTCAAGTATACACATAGACATGTGCTTATTTGCTTTTTTAAAACAGTAATCTGTTCTAGTTTCCTTTATGCAAAGTAAAGATGTTTTTGCTATTTCTTTTCTACATTTTGACAAATAATTACTACATAGGTCTATAATTAGACCAGTCTCTCACAGTCTGTGAACACTCATGTTGGTTTCCAGGTGCTAGGAAATAATTGAAAAAGTACTAACAATTAACAGAGAAGGGATAATTTCCCCAGTGATGTTTGTGGTTACATTCACAGCTAATTTCGTCAAGCCAGCTCATCCTAGGGAGAACTCGTTCAATCTGGGTTACGTTGCACTCCACTTAGAATCTCTCTTCCATGGGTGGCAAGAATCTTTCAGGACATAATAGTAATGAGCTGGTAGGTCTATGGTGAATGATCCCCAATCTAAAGTAATTATACATGCATAATTATATTAGACCCCAATCAATGTGTGTTCCATGCCTTTCATGTCAGAATTTTGGTCTGTATGCATCTATGACTGGCGGTTTCTGACGTTCACGGTCCAACACAAGCACCGCAATCAGCTACTGTGAATGATCTGATCTACTCTGCCATTCATTGCATGTGCTCATGCTGAAGGTTAAAATTTGCTGGACATTCACATGTGTTCACCTATGACATGATACTAATTGAAGTCTTGTTAGTCAAGGAGTTATATCATTCAATGTAATAGGAACCAGACTTATGTTGGTCATAGTTGACAATGATATCATTTGACAGGAGAGAAAAACTAGCATGTTGTTCATCATAGTTTATAATGACGTCATTCAGTAGGAGAGAAAAACTAGCAGAGTTGAAAATGACGTCATTCGACAGGAGAGAAAAACTAGCATGTTGTTCATCATAGTTTATAATGACGTCATTCAGTAGGAGAGAAAAACTAACATGCTGTTTGTCATAGTTTATAATGACATCATATAGTTGACAATGACATCGTTGGACAGGAGAGAAAAAACTAGCATGCTGTTCAGCATAGTTGAAAATTACATCATTTGACAGGAGAGAAAAACTAGCATGTTGTTCATTATAGTTTATAATTAAATGACATCAAGTTGAAAATAACGTTATTCGACAGGAGAGAAAAACTAGCATGTTGTTCGTCATATGACAATGACGCCATTCGATAGGAGAGAAAAACTAGCATGCTGTTCAGTAATGGCTGCATGACAATGACGTCATTCACTGAGACAGGAACCAGTCATTCGATAGGGAACAGGAACCAGTTTAACAACTATCTTTTGTTTTATAGGTTGGCAACTATATAACAGTAAGCTGTACAATCTCTGGTCCAAATTAGCGCTTATACCGACCCTGTGGAATATGGATAATACTGATGGGTTCTTGTGAAGCTAATGATTTGCAAAATTAATCCTCTCATGCAAGGTAATCCATAATAACCCATCATTGCTTCTTAGTTATTCTCTAATTGCTCATTCTAGTTAGGGATTTTTCTTTTTTAAATAAATTATGATGTACATTGTACATGCACAGTATTTAAATAATTTCTTTATTGCTGCATATTATTGGAATGATCAGAAATGTGTAGCACATCATAAAATAAAATATTTTAACATACCGGTACATCATCTTTATTCTGTATGTATGTTCATTTTGCATTTCGGACCAAATTATTCACTTTGATTCAGTATATTGCCTATCAAGTTAAGTGTTAATTACATGTAGACTGTATCGATGTATCATATTTCTATTAGATCGGAATAGGTGTCTTATTACATATTCTATATAATATTTATACCTAATGTTATCAGACAAATCCACCTATGGCCACTAACCAAATAAGCCAGCTCGGAGTTTCGAAGATGCACAGAATACAGAATATGCGTGGGTGAAAGCACATGAACAACAACTGTCTGAGGCACTGTTATGTAGTGCATATAATATGTGTCTATTATCTACTTTACATTACTTAATATAGCCTGGTAGTGGTGATAAAATTTTAATGGCATTATACTATTCTATACTATATATGCTTTCACCTTTAATAATAAATAATAATATAAACATTTATATTGCGCCAAATCCATGCTTCAGAAGCATGCTCATAGCACTACATTATACCTCAGTCAATGTGCACTCATTTCACCTTCTCAATTCCATGGGGAGTATACAACCCAAGCTGCCGGTTAAGGAGCTAGAAGGTTTTACATTCACCTCTTCCTACTGGGTACACATTCACAGCAGAGTGGATTGGACCTTTGACAAATGAATGCATATTTTACACATATTCGAATCTCCAAGCGAGAATAGACCACAAAAACAACTCAAATACATGTTGGGCGCCATTGAAACAGGACCACTGTTGATCCTGGGATTTGAACCAGAATTGCTGGATTTTTAGTCCAATGCTATACCGACTGAGCCAAACTAGTAGTATCTTAAATCTCACCAGGTTACATTACATTCAACATTGTTTTCACTGCACAGGACAAATTAGGACAGTTTTGTTCTAGCAGTAATTGTGTAAAGTGGTAATTGTTTGCATCTAATATTACAGCATGTGAGTGATGTTACAGTAATTGTGCAAAAACACTCTAGAGAGCCAGCATAACGTCATCAATGAAGCAACCAGTCAGATATTAGCTGGAGCTTGAACAGTATTAGTGTCTTCAGTAGCTGCCTTCAGCTACATTGTCACCCATGATCTCATCCTTGGATCTCACCCATGATCTCAGCCTTAATCTCAGCCTTGGATCTCTTCCTTGGATCTCTTCCTTGGATATCTTCCTTGGATCTCACCCATGATCTCATCCTTGGATCTCACCCATGATCTCAGCCTTGGATCTCAGCCATGATCTCAACCATGATCTCAGCCTTGGATCTCTTCCTTGGATCTCTTCTTTGGATCTCACCCATGATCTCAGCCTTGATCTCATCCTTGGATCTCTTCCTTGGACTTCACCCATGATCTCAGCATTGGATCTCTTCCTTATATCTCACCCATGATCTCAGCCTTGGATCTCTTCCTTGGATCTCACCCATGATCTCAGCCTTGGATCTCTTCCTTAGATCACACCCATGATCTCAGCCTTGATCTCATCCTTATATCTCTTCCTTGGATCTTACCCATGATCTCAGCCTTGGATTTCACCAATGGATCTCATTCTTGGATCTTACCCATGATCCCATCCTTGGATCTCACTCTTGGATCTCACCCATGATCTCATCCTTGGATCTTGGCAGCTACTGAGTCAATGTCATGGTCCAACTCTGAAACAATCTCATGATCTTAGTAGCTCATTATATTGCCTTCTACTGACTCAATGTCTTGATCTCAGCTTCTATAGAGAAGATCTTGTGATCTCAGCTTTTACTAAGACAATGTCATGATATTAGATCATAGCAAGACAATCTTATGATCTATGCTGATAGTGAGCCAATGCTAAATGATCTCTGCTTTGGTATTTTGAGCCAATGTTGTGATCTGAAGCAATTTCATGATCTTGGTGACTGCTGCTATGCAATCTCATGATCATCTTGGCTCCACTGAAGCATGTCTTGATCCTGGCTTCTCCTGAGCCAATTTTGTGATCTCAAGGCTAACACTGAAATAATGTCATGATCTTATGATGTTAGCTTCTACTGAACTAGTGTAATTTATTCAGCTATCTCGACCAATTTCGCTGGTGACTGTCACATGGAAATCAATTAATCAGATAATACAGTATTATCATTCCCATCAAAACATAACACTTTATTTTGTGCAAGAAAATAACTGAAAATGGACTCAATGAATCTTCAATAAATTCAGTGTGAACAAATCTTGAAAGTGGCTTTAAACCCCAAATCAACCAACCAATAAATGGAAGAAAATTAATTGCTATTAATATTCCACAAGGAGGCTCAAAACGACAATGGTATAGATAATTATCATATTTGTTTATCTTGACAAAAATAGTCAAATTGTCAGTAATTAATTTCATTCAGAATGATTTTGTTCTATACTACCCTCACTTAAGCTATTAGTAGACTATAGATGATGATACTTTCCTTACAACACCAAGGTCAAGTGCAAACTCATGTTTAGTTCTAGTTATTCTTTAGAACACTCCAGAGAGAGGAACAGGGAATCGTTGACACTGCCCACGGGTATGGATTGATATGTCTCAGTTATATGTAAGGCTAACCAGCACAGGATTGCGTCCCGGGATTTGCCAGCATGTAGTGATCTCAATAAATCCATTATGTCTTGCTTCACTACATTGTTTCCTCATGATGACATTGGAAATCATTTTAGCTCAAATGTCATTCCTTGTTGAGAAATATTGAAATTTTTATTTGTTTTATTGAAGTCATTGAATCATTGGCTTTCATTGGCTTTGATGGCTATTGTAGTGTTTTATTTGTTGCTCACTGGCACGGATCCAATGCGATTGGATGACAATTCTGTCTCACCTTTACAATTATCTTTTAACCAGATCTTTCAAACACCATTGGGAGAATGTTCTCTCATTTTTTTTGTCAATTTTATCAAACGTTCAAATATTATTTATAGATAACTACAAAGGTATGGTTTAAACACTAATTGATTTGCTTAGTTGCTATCTTCATTGAATTGATCATTGATTTATGCATTCATGCACACTTGCACATGTAAAGATATGGAGTATGGCTAGAGATTTTGTTAACATCATGGTACATGTTAGTTCATTGCATGAGGGGAGAGTGGTAGCGCAGTGGTAGATTGTCAGACTTCGGAGACAGAGATCAAATCCATCCTGGGGACCAAGACACCCTTTGATAAAGCTCTTGTATCAACTACGAGACCATGACCCATTTTCATAAATGATCGCGTCAATATATTAATGAGATCATTGAGTGAAGGTTATATTGTCTTGTAGTGGCAATGAGAGCTTTGTGAAAGGGTTCCCAAGCATAAATGCTTGCAGAAGTCACCTTTCTGATGAAATTGTGATGGGATGTTCTGTCTGTATCACTGATGCTTTGCCATTGACACCAGTGATCACAGGTGTCATAACAATTGTTGCATGCAGGTCAACTTTTCCAGCTGCAATTTATAGCACTAATTAAATCCTCCAGATACAAACTAAAAACTCATGATATGAGCAAAATAATCTTGAAAGCCTGTATAAATCCCAATTCAAACAAAACATTCCTAAGATGGAATATAAATAAATAAAATATTTTGAGTAAGCCAATAATTACAATGTGATTTCTAAACTTTCACCAATAAATAAATAAATAATAGAATACTTAATTTTTTGTCCACAAATTCTTCTTGCTTTTTTACGTGAAGTGAGCTCTGCATCATTACAAAATAAAGAAAATCTGTTTAAAAATAATCTTAAACTCATTAACTGGGTATAAACATTTATATAATATCAACATGCTGACAAATGTTGATAGTTGGCTGAGCACCAGGCAACAGGTGAACCCTAAAACATAGCATAACATCTTAATATAGATGCTTCTTTTTGAAGTCTTGAGTGCATCTCCAATACAGGCCATCAGTGTCCATCTGCTTGTATACAAAACCTACACCATTCAACGCTGACATACATGTAGAAAGCAGAGTAACTTACAGTGATTCCGTATATACTTGTGTATGGAAAATATGTACCATATCACTACTGGTACTACCCAGGAAGCATTCCCCTCCTCTTTCCCCTCTTTCCCTCCTCTTTCCCTCCCACCATGAAAAATGTACCTAACCCAGTGATCTTTAGACAGTGCTCAGAAACTAGAATGATGGATTGTGACTTTCCTACCGCTTGTGTGTGCAAAAATCAGTACCATGCCATGACTATTCTCAGATGTAAGCATTGCTCAGCTATCTATAGAAAGTATATTGACAGCAGTGATGTTTGTGAAAGTCAGAACCATGTCATAACTACATCCAGGTTTGTAGAGCTGGGGATCGGTTCATGAAAATGCTCTTATCTACTAAGTTATGGTAGAGCTCTTGTAGCGATCTGGGTATCGTTTCTCGAAGCTCTCTTAGCGGCTAAGGGACCATAAGCACTGTCTTTGCCGATAGCTAATGCATTGCTAAGAGAGTGCTATGGTCCCTTAGCGGCTAAGAGAGCTTCGAGAAACGATAC
>JAUTBV010111349.1:0-14252 GCA_032361325.1 Lepetodrilus fucensis
CTGCATCTCCGGAATACCGTAATTTAAGGTATTTCTCAGGAAACATTACAGAGAAACCGGAAAGGTAGGCAGGTCTGTATAGTGGCATTAGTGGGCGACATATCTATTTTCGAGGAATGGAAAAAGTAACGCAGTGTACTCACGGTTTCTAGTTGACAGAAAGAAAAAAAACACCATTTTGCTTGAGTTACCATGTTCTCGAGTTACCCGAGAACCCATTCTGATCGTGTTCTCATGTTCTTGGTTTGCGACCACAGAAGTGTGTAATGAGTGTGTTCTCGTCCGATCCTGCACCAACCGGTGTTCGCGTGTTGGTTTTCGATGTACAAAACCCCGTTCTCGTGTCGTGTCAACTCGAGAACGCGGTTGCGAATACGCCCACTACATCCGTGGTCTATCAGAGCTAACCGTGGTGTATGTAGAAAGTTCTCTACATACACTACGGATACCATCAAAGGGACTGACAGAAAGTCATGGTACAAGTGTGAGATATATCACGGGAAACAGACATATTAAGCGACATCCTTGAATCACATACCATTCTCTCTTAAGTCATAGTTCTGCTACTGTCAACAATACTAAAGTCCCGTACAATCTGTCATTTACTTTAGGTAATGGCTTACTCGTAAGTAAACACCAATCTTGTTTTAGATTGCAGTGGGAATACTTCATGGGAAGTACATGAGTGAGTGAGTGAATATGGTGTTTAACGTCGCTGCGGGAGGAAAGTACACAAAGACACATGTCTGGTATGAAGATGCATACATGAATAGCGGCTGCAAGTGGGTCATGTCTATTTTTAGAATTTCGAAGAATATCATTTAAAACTAGGAATTCCGGTGATAGGCTAACGGAAGTCTAGGCCTTAGAATGATTAAAAATCCAGAAAAATCTTAATACGACGTTACAAAGGATTGTATCCTTACATTTCTGTTTGATTCAGAGATGAATTATGTTGTTCAGCATGGTTCACGGGTACTAAATCGTGAGGCAACGTAAGGTACATAAAAAAGACAACAATCATGTCTATAAATAGAATTTGCTACACTTGCAGCGCCTATCAATCAATCAACCAATCAATCAATTAATCAAAAATAAATCAATCATTCAAATAAAAAATTAAAACATTTTTTTTTTAAATATTATAAATAAATAAACTTATCAAAATTTCCAGGGTTAGAAGTTCCCATTTGCCTGGCAGCCCAATATCTTATGGGCTAGTAAACATGTCATGTTTTATTATTCATATCATTATTTGGGTGAGCACATTTTGAAGTTAAGTTCTAACCCTATGTTGACAGAGTAACTACACAGGCAGGGGCACCTCCCAGCATCCTCCCAGCCAGTCATCCAGGGAGAACTCTAGGAACAGTTCGCCCAAAGCGTACGCTGACAAGGCGCCATTGCTGTTGGTGACGTTGGCTGCCAGCGTCTCCAACACCTCCACTACAACCTCAACGCCCGCAGTCTCACAGGCATCGCTTCAACACGACGATAGCCTTGTGAAGAAAAAGGTAATTGATATGATAGATATAGATCGATGTTGTTCATTTTACTGTTGTATATGTTGTATATTTCACTCTTAGGTGTTGTACATTTCACTGTTGTGTGGCGTACATTTCACTTTTGGTATGTGGTCCATTTCAATCTTTGTGTGGCGTACATTTCACTTTTGAGGTGTGTACATTTCACTGTTGTATGTCATACATTTCACTCTTGGTATACATTTCACTCTTTTTTGTGTGTACATTTTATTGTTATAATCATACATTTCACTCTTGTGCGTTGTACATTTCACTGGTTTTTAATTTTGTTTATATTATACATTTCAATGTTGAATGTCATACATTTCTCTGATGGATCCTATACTTTTTCTGTTATGTCATACATTTCTTTGTTTTATTTCATACATTTCTTTGTTATATGTCATACCAGTACTTTTCTTTGATATGTCATACTTTTATTTGATATGTGTCTAGTTTTCTTTGATATATCTCATATATTTCACTGATATATGTCATGCATTTCTCTGTTGGATCCTATGTTTTGTTCTGTTGTATGTCATGTTCAAGTTGTACATTCTGTTGTATGTCATACATCTCATACTCAGTAATTGTTATTGTATGTTGTACACTTCAATATTGTACATTATACATAACAGATCGCTATTGTTCCTCATGTTGTAACATGTATATCACTATTGTATGTTGTAAATTTCAATGTGCATAGAACTACAGTATTTGCATTGTCAGTGAAATCCAATTGGAAAAGTATTTTTGGTTTCTGCTAATCAAAGTAGAGAAAATTGAGAGAATATTTTTATAGAGTAAAATTGTAAAATGTTTGAGAACTTTTCTATTCCGATACTTACTTCTAAAACACACTCGAATAGTCCCGCAATTCCCCCAGATTTAGCCATCTATTCAAACATGTTTTTTTGCCTTGCAAACATTTATTTGGTGCAAGCACCCTAAGGAACCCTACACTGTAGCTGTGGCTGTCAGTACAGATTAGCAAGTGCAGCACTAAAGTTACCCTAGTACAAAAATAGCCATTCTTTATTCTAGTTTGCATGCTAACAATGACAACGTAAATGTTATGCATCCTTTACTGTTAGATGTTAATATATGGCTATTTTAAAAAAAAGTTAGAAATACCTTAGATTGATCTGTTTCGATGTTTCACTTTTATCTAAAGAATAGAATAATGCATTCTAAACATGGGATTTAGTTTTGTATGTTATGTTATGAAATAAACATACCAATAGCTAAAACCAAGAAAATACATAGCATGCAGTTTGATGTAATGATAAACACAGACATGTTTCCCTGACATTGCAATCAATAAGTAGTCTATGTTCTTGCAGTAGTATAGATAGCAGTACATGGATGAGACATACTAGTATTCCTATAGATGCTACCAAGATATCAATGCACACTACCTAAACCTTGAAATGTGTTGAATGTTTAATTGACAGATTTACATTTCCAACAAGCATCGATGGCAATGACAGAAATGTCAGACTATTTAAGTCCAGTTAAGTGTTATGTTTTTTTTAGTTTGGATTCCGAGTTCTCCCCGTCAATCCTGGTGCCCCCCTCACCCATCCCATATTTCAAATTATGCATGTTTTAATAAGCTTAACATGGTGACAAGAACATATATCATATCATGCAAAATGGTAATTTTGATGAAGACATTATGCTATACTTTTGATAACATGCTATTGGATAACATACTATATGTTACAATATTAACCTTGAAATATTTTAAAGAAAGAATATTAATATTTGAACTATAGTAAAATGTTATTAAATTAATAGCATTGCTTCAATTTCATTGGTTATATTAATTCCAGCAATAATTGATATTTTCCAGACCACTACCACACCCCTAGCTTGCACACTAATGCCAGTAATGGCTTACTACATTTAGTAATCTTTTACAGAAATAACATGTCATTACTTACTGACAAGCATGCCTGTGCATTAACTGCAGTTAAAATCACTTCATCCTAACGATGTCACATTAATCACATTAATTACATTTTATAGTACTTTGAGTGAAAATAATAATTGTGAGTAAATTAACTGATGTTAATTTGTATTGATATTTACACTGGGAACATCTTATCAAGCTATTCATGTGTTATAATACCTTGCCATTTTAACTAACAAGGGTTGTTTTTTGTTTGGTAAAATAAATAATCAGCTTTACTTTGATTATTCTTTTTGATCTCAGCCAGTCATAGACTTGGTGAGTCTGTTGTAACCTTGACTATGTTGTTATTCATATATGTGTTCATTAATTGATGTAATAATCAATGCGAATGAATTTTTTTATATTATATAATGTCATGTAATTATGTAAAATTAATGTACACTATTCTCATTTCTATTAATAATTGAATGAAAATCTTCTAATTCTTCTTAATTGTTTTTTATTTGTTTTGGTAACGTATGAATTATTTCTGATATAAGATGTTTAATTGTGAATTATTCCATTGATTGCAATGCATACCACATAATATTGCTTGTAGCCAGTGTAATTATCTTGTTTAATCAGACTATGGTAAGCATATTTTAAGAAAATGTCATGTAGATTCATAGCAATATGTTGATGATCTCCTTGCAAGCATGACAATCGTTTTAGAGCCTTGTAAAATCTACCATGTATTTTATTACCGTATTTTGGAATATTGAATAATATTGACGTCCATTCTATCTCGTATCTCATTGTATATGTTTTTCTTCTACAGAATTCAAAGTCGATCAGCAGTAAAGACAACACCAAAGAAAGTAGTCCCCTTCTTATAAACAGTGACGAAAATCACGTTGGTGTAGACATTGGACGGATATCAGGTGATGGTTGTGCTTCTGATTCAGGCAATGCCACAAACAATAAGGAGAAACCACCCATTCTCACTGGTGGCATTCGTGAAGGTGGTGGAGGGAAAATTGACAGAGAAACTTCATTTGAAAAGCTGCCTTTGGTTGGCACACGGGTTCATCAAGATGCATTGGTCAATAATTCATCACCATCACCAGCAGGAGGAGCATCTGGTTGTCCTGAAACATCGGAGCTCTCCCCATCCGTCACTGAGTCCTCAATGTTGCTGCCACTGGACACTACGGTCAACAGCAGTTCCGGATTCTCAGCCTCTAATTTCGGCTTAACTCAATCTGATTCCAGTCTCTCTTCACCTGTCCCTGCCTACTGCTACGGAAACCAGATGGAGTACCACAGCGACCCCCGCAGCTTTGGGATGTCGCCAGAGGAATTCTACCACGGCATCTACAGGAACCATACATACGCTTCCGCTCCAATTCCAGTGCTAGGGAGCTTCTCCGAGAACTCCTTCGACTACGGTAGCGGCGCCAGTGCCATGAAGCGAGAATTGTTCTTCAGACCGAGTGCGGGCAACCACGTCGCTACGACACAGGGACATGCTCCAGTGATTAAAAGAAGCATGTCTCTTGGGGAAGGCGCCACAAAGCAGGGCCTAGATAGAGCTTTCAAGAAGACACAGTCAGTGATAACAGAAGAATGCGCTGTGTCAGATGCGGACAAATCTTCTGCTGTATCAGCAGGGAACACTCAAGGTTCACCTCCTGCTCAACATCTCTCAGCTCATGAAAAACGGGAGCTGTTTCATTGTTCACAAACCACGGAGATGCAATCCAGTGGTGAAGATGATGCCACCTCAGCAGACAATGGCTCGGACGCGCCGAACAATTCCATTTCAAAGCTAGTATCAAATGAATTAGAAAAGGCAACACTTTTGTGACAGCATTTTTCCTAAACGTATAATTCCTACATAACACAAGAAGCACTGTGTGTTCTGTGTTACATCATCTGACATATTATATTATTAAGTTATTGTAATATGTAATACATAACGCATCTGTTATTTCCTCTTGAGTTGCTTTACCGTATATCTCATTCACAGTGTTAAGAGTTAATAGACAGGTATGATTGTCTTACTACAACATTTGTACTCAACAAAATTAATTAAGGGCCGTATATATTTTGTGATGAAAATTGCTACCAAATTCTGAACTGTGCTGGAGTAATCTGGCCCTATCTTCAGTACAGTTTCGTGCTCAAGCTCGGGTTTCATATGAAGATTTATGAACAAAACTTTTGAGTTGAGCATGAAATCGTACTAAAAACGTTTCGTAATCTCAGAAGCTGGTGTCATTCTTCTTCCAGTGTCGCCTATGGGTGAGATATTCCCGCAGCGACGTAAAACACTAATTCATTCAATCAATCAATCAATCAATCTTCCAATGTCTGCATGTTCTTGATGAGGGCATGGAACTTGTAGATGTTTTAAAATCATTCGTTGTTAAAATAATATAGGCCTACAGTTAATGTATATGTTCAAGATGGCTACAGGCTATAATTAATTGTGTTGAGTATATTATGTATGTTAAAGGATGTTTGCAGTGATGTCAACTTTGGTCTCAGTTTTATATAGAATCACTAAAGAGTTTGACAGCTTGAGCGCAGTTTGTCCTCGGAGTTTATCCTCGTACCTGAACACTCACCATGAGCCTAATGAAATAGCGTATACAAATCAATCTCGCAGCATCACCAGATAAAATAGTAAGCTCAGACCCCTTAGAAAAGTGTCATTTGAGAAGTCAATATGAAACCATTCATGGAAGAGATTAAACAAAGAATGCAATACGCGGTGCAGTATTATTTGCATTGGACAGTGCATCAGATTATTTTCCTGTCGTAGCATATTTAAAATGTAGCTTGTAAATTAAGTTAACATTGTGTTTTAAAAAAAAATGCCTAGTGAATCTATCTATAGTGGCATTTTGGTATTTTATAAAACGTGAAATAAAATCTCATCTTTTTCCATTTGTTCACTAAAGGGTTGATATCAGAAGCCGCAAAACATATTAACATGGATATAACGCGACGTAATTATAAACAAACCACCACCATCGTGAACAGAAATGTGGATAAAATATGAGATTGTATGAAGGATTTCCTTAGGGAAGGCATAGACTTTCAACATACTATAAGAAAATGTGTAAAAACTGATTAAAACACCTGAATGTTTGATGTCAATTGTACATATACTTTCATTTATGCCCGTTCTCTATGAGTGTAAAGGTCCTTTTTGACTTGCTTTGTTGTTATATTATGGAATAAAACAAAACACCCCTTGCGCAATTGTTCAGTGTATTTATGTTACAAAGATAACCTAATGACGGGTGTTATCTCACAAAGTATAGGCTATACAGCCATCTCGTAAAATACCACACCCCGGACTTTCTTGAGTACGATTTCATGCTCAACTCAACGTTTTCTTCACAAATCCCCATATAAAATTTGAGCTTGAGCATGGAATCGTACTCAAAATGTTTCGTGATCTCGTGGCCATTGTTTCTGAAGAAGCATCGTTGGAAAACATTTCTGAGTACGATCAAATCACAGAGGAGAAACCGCATGCGGGTATCTACAGTTACTCGCATCCATCTGGCGTACAGCTTGAATTGTCTTCACATGCACATTCTAATAAAACATACTGACAGTTACTTTAGCATCAATGTATTTGGAATCAGTATACAGATGTCATTGAGATGGCCAATTAGAAGTGCTTATCAGGCCATATTAAAGGATGTGCAATAGAACCTGAGGTCTATAGAACGTTTCTTGAGAATGCCATAAGAACATGTTAATTATCTTCATCTAATAACGCCGTATATCCAAAAATAGTGAACTCTGATAAAAGGATGTTATTCCATTATTGTCATCATGCGAGGGCCCTGCTCTTACATAGTTGACCTTTCTTACGGTCACCGTGGAGCTACAGACAATGCTTATCATTTGAATGCAGAAAGAACGCAAATGGATTCAATCCGGCTTTTCAAATACATTCACTGGGACAGGTCTGGATGACACCTCGAATCGATTCACTATTTCTCAAATGGCCAACCATTTCAGAAAAATCCAGAGGATTTTTGTTAACTTTCTTAGTTGTTTTTCCTCGTAATTTTCTCTTGGTCTTGATTGACACAAAAGTCAGCAAGGCTTCTTTAATTGAATCTCTGAGCATCTGCGTAAGGACAGTTAGAAAGCGATCCTCTGTAGGTGCCAACCATCGAAGGCTTCGTTTTGTCATATTACTCTGAATGAAATCTGGATGATCTGACTGACACTGCTCGAGGGTCTGACAATGTTATCCACTGTCTCAGAACGTCCCATACTAGTATTGTTTTGAAGTCACTCTGACGCAGCATAAACACCCCGATCAGCAGCGTGCCGGTTGGAATGCATTCCGGTACCCATGGGTTGCGTTAGACTTCTTTACCCTACGTTAGTCTAAATTAAAGAAGCATGGGACAACAAAAATTATTGGAACCTACAGAGGATCGCGTTCTAACTCTCCCTACGCAGATGATAAAACATTCAGTTAACTCTCTCCATGCTGTAAGTAACCGGAAATGCCATAAAGAGCAGTGCATGTCTAATCCAGCAGGGAGAGGGTTAAACAAAGCAATGAGCAGTTCCAATGGCAGCCGTAATTGGAAGACAAACTTGCTTTCTTGCCCAATAATCTCTCTTGGATGTATTCCTTTGTTTGAAATCTCCATTTTTTTCAGAATTGAAAACAAAATAGCCATTTTGCTTTTTATTTATTTCTAATTACAATCGCTCTCGGAACAGCATCGGTCATCCTTCTTGTCACGTAATCCCGCCGTCACGTGATCAAATGACCACCAGCAGTCGTCAGCGACCAATACCCGAGTTTCCGAACACTGAAAAGATAGGGGGAACAATCACTTCAAAGTTACGCAGGTTTAGGAATCCGCTCCAAGTGTAAGTGCATATAGAACACCTTTATCATTACAATGCTTGAAAACAGCGACCTGTTGTTCGGAACAATTGTATGTACAAAATGTATTATAAGTAAAATATGTTAGGGACATACCTCGTTTATACAATCTGTTGTCTCTACTGCCTCGTGAAGTGACCAAGTCTTCATTTAAAAATGTTGTAACAGCGGTACCTAGAACATGTGCATATATGGTTAATTGAACACTCATTGTGTATATTGTATAATATTTTATAACGTGAACTATTCATCGAATTAATACATATAATAAATTAGCAATGCAATTTCAACAGACTAAGTATAGACAATAGCAGTGTGTAAGAAAGAAGGATATGTTTAAACATATGTTATTGGCGATACAAAAGGTTTGACACAAAAGTCAGCCAGGCTTGTATTTATGTGCCGTTCCTATATATCAAATGAACAAGATAAAATAGATAAAAAAAAAAAAGATATCCGCAGGCGAATACACAATACTCTCCTAGTCAATTAAATTTGTAAAACAATACATAAACATAGGGAACTTACAGTATTGAAGAATACATAATAACATAACCAAAGCCATGTCCTTGCAATGGGATATTCAGGTTGGTTTAAGAATAGACATCCTCGAAACACCGGCCACTATGACAACACTTAAAGCTATTTGACGGAGATTGAGTGCAGTCATAATGGCCTGCGTTTCGAGGATGAATAGGAGTCTTACTTTTAATGCAAACTGGATGATCTCCTATAAATTCCAACTGGCTTTGTGACTGGATGTGACACACTAGTTGCAGGTCTCGGTCAGGAACGGCTCGGGGGATGGGGTAGGCACATTTGTTGGATCCAATATACACCCATTCGTCAGGACAAGGGGATGGATGAAAGTCTGGAAGTAGATGGAAATATTAATTAAATATGTATATATGGTGATGAAAATATTTCAATGTCGTGATGATCGTTCCTGGATGACTATCGGACATGTTAAGAGGGTTAAACTTTCCGTGATGCTGTCATGGCTATGAGATGAACACCCTAACAATCAAAGTGTACGCTACTTTGAATTTTAAGGCATACGGCCATAATCAGGCCCATACATGCATACGGTTTGGATTTTTGTTAGTGCGGCTTCCTGCTCAACTCAAAGTTTTGTTAACAAATTTGAGATTGAGCAGGAACTTGTACTCAAGAAGTTTCCTATTTATATCTGGTATTGGCAAGCATCGTAATGACTAATGTCACTGAATGTTGCAACTTCATGTTTACATGGCTGCAAGGAGCAAGTACCAGACAAGGTAGCTTGCCTATAGTTAATGGCAATCAATTCTGTATACAGTGCACTCCATTCACTGGGTCACTGGGCATCTAGTAAAATATTGATAGCATACACTGCCATGGGTCATTGTCTTCATGTACATTACTGTACCTGCTATCGATATTTTACTGCAGCTTCAAATAGCTTTTAAGCATGCCGTACACGGACGCTAGTCAAACAATTGTTGGATAATGTCAATTCGGTATACAGTATACACCATTCACTGGATCACTGAGCATTAGTATACACTTTACAAAGTACATTGCCACGTATCATTGACTACTGTAACAGAAATCGATATTTTACTGCAACTTCGACTAGCTGTTGTATGTTTAAGCATTGCTCCCACGGACGCTTGCGTATTCAGTACAACTGTAAAGTCCGTAGATTAATTAGATCTGTAGCCTACTGTAAAGTCCGTAGATTAATTAGA
The DNA here is from genome assembly GCA_032361325.1 of Lepetodrilus fucensis. Taxonomy (NCBI): domain Eukaryota; kingdom Metazoa; phylum Mollusca; class Gastropoda; order Lepetellida; family Lepetodrilidae; genus Lepetodrilus; species Lepetodrilus fucensis. The sequence goes on from JAUTBV010111349.1 coordinate 10,087, forward strand.
TCTGTACTGTAAAGTCGGTAGATTAATTAGATTTGTACTGTAAAGTCGGTAGATTAATTAGATATGTACTGTAAAGTCGGTAGATTAATTAGATATGTACTGTAAAGTCGGTATATTAATTAGATCTGTACTGTAAAGTCGGTAGATTCGTTTGTTTTATCTTCCCTTCACGTCTGAATTCGGCGATGGAATCTGATATTAAACTTGTGATTTACGTGCGCTTCAAATATTGTCAAATTACTATATCTAATCTATAATAGTCGCCCATAGTACGATGGTTTCCACAGACTATTGGTAACGTCTATGAATGACTATGTGTGACTATCATGTTCTAATATGTATGCTACTACATGAACACCGTTACAATTTAAACGCTAATGCACCGTTCTTGCCTCCCACTGCAAAATAGTGAAATAGTGAAATAATGCAAAGCGGCGTAAAATCATCAACTTACATATATTCAATATATAATTTACTTAATTTTATTATATCTACTGCAGTATATGTTTACTTGAAGAAAACCAAATCTATATTAATGTTAAGTAATTGCCAATGGCTAAACGTAATTAAATAGAAAGTTCATTGCTACAGTGAAATAAACAAAGTTTCACAATGCTAAGATAATGAATATATATGCGCAGATTGCAGAACATGTAATTCGTAAGATAAAAGTCACAAAGGCATGTTGCATCATTATATTAAATGAACAATTCTGTATATAATTATGTATCCATTGTCGAAGAGCAGTATTAAAATATCTAAATCTAAATACGTTTTAGAAAGAAATGTTGATCGATGTGTTGGTAATCTGTGCAGGGATCCACTTCTAGTGTGATTACAACGCCCTCCCTGGTGTATATTTAGAGAAAGTATACTTTCAGCCCACAAATATTGATTTACTTAATTTGAATATGTGTTAAATTCTTATTTTTGAATGTCATCATCTAAGATAGAATGTGTACGTTTCTTAATGTAGATTTTAAACACATCTTAGTAAAGTTTTAATATGTCATATTCATTCATACCCTTTCACTTTCACTTTTAATGTGCTTCGCTATTTAAATTTGAGTTTTTAAGTTATAAATAGTCGCGTATGGGCGAACTATTCTGACTGCAACTAAAGTGTAAAATAAGTAACTCAAATGTCAACTAGTTAGTAAAAAATAAGTACTTAGACCGTAGGACAGTTAATGAACGGACTATTTCAGATTTCAGTGAAAAGACTGCCGGCGACTGTGACATGAAACGTTGTTTTTTTTAAAATTCAAACTGAATCTTCTTCAAAAGAAATATGACAATGTTAGCTTGATTATAATAATACTTAGATTGAAATATAGTGTAATTAGTGGCGCATAAAATGGGTACCCGGAAGGATGGCATGGCCATGTGCTTGGTAACCCTGTAGTGCTAGAAGCGGGAGCTTGGGTTGTATACTTCCCAGGGGGTTAAAACGGAACCATGAGTGCACATTAATACATTAACCAGGGATAAGAATGATGTGCTTTGAGAATGTCTTAGGGGGCGGATTTTTATTAGTATTATTATTAGTATTATTGTTATTATATAGTATTAGTATTATGTATAGACCGTCGTGTAGAAACAGTACAAAGACATATACACAAAGCATGCATCCGGGTATGAGAATACTTATTGTTCTATAGGTGACATTGAGAAATGTTACAGTAGCTACTAAAAAGTTGAGGATTTGCCGAACTGTAGTCAATAGAACATTGATAATTTCATATCCGAATAACATAATGATAATAAATACATATCAACAGACTCGTAAGGAGCATTATACAAGATTCTAAAGCGCCTTGCAAATTAATTCCATTAACAAAACAACCCTAATAAAGTCAAACCCTAAGCTAAATTTGAAAACTCATCGTGCCAATAATAAAACTAGCAACTGTAAATCTTGTAGAAAAATCCACGTTTACTACAGAAATAGCCAACATATTCTAAATTAAAACGATGTAAAAAAGAAATCTGAAGTAAAATATTGACCGTGTTTTTTATCCACTGTGTGCAATGCACATTAATAGTTAACACGCTTGACAATGATTGTGTATAACGTTGACGCATTCATGATGGTCATACACTTCGTTAAACAAATCTGCACCCCCCGTGTCCTTGTTATTGTGGACTTCGTACGCGCATGGCATTGTCTAACGCTGGTTTAGATAAATACAAGATCGTGCGCCTATACATGAAGGGTATGCCAGACGCGGTGCCACGAATAAAGGTTACGTGGGTTTGCCTCCAAGAGAGCCAATAAAGTGCAGTGAATTAGCAGATTCCGTTAACTGTATTCATACACTGAGTGCAGAATTTGATGAAATAGCAATCGCAATACTCAGATATCGACGACCCAGGAATTAGCAGTTGCTATTCGCCATAAACTGTAAGGTTATAATCGAAATATCATTAATGGCATGTCGATTTTACATGTATAATGCAATTTGGATTATATAAAGAAACATATTAATTACAATCAATTCGGTTATAATATATTATTACGAGCCACAAATCCAAATTCAATATTTGAAACTGATCTGGTTATACTGGGCTTAGCATAACCAGACTTACCAATAGTATATAATGTATCAGTTAGTTCTTGTCAAAGACGTTTCGTGGCATTTTTTCTTTTGACTTTTAATGATTTTTTACATTTCTTTATTAAAGTACCACTTCCTTGAAACATGTCTGACAAAGCCTAACGTACCGCACTGTGCGACACAGTAAACTATCGCACATAAATAGCATCATCCTCGAAACGCAGACCATTATTCCTACTCCACAGCCGGATAGCATATCTATTAGTGGTGCACATTAATTAATGGGTATTAACCAAGATTTAAATTGAATACATTTTTATTTATATAATGAGTGCTCACAAAAGAGCCTAAATCAGAATTTCTCCAAACAAACGTGTCACTAAAGTTATTTCGAGTGTCATAGTATGTTGTATTTCTCGAAATAAACTCAGTTCCAACCTGCAAATAGTACATTTTAGTGCAGATGTAGTTCTTAGAATAGATCCACAGTCCTATAGCCTTGAGTTGACAATCATGCCTACATATCCATTACCCATATCTGGACGCTCATGGGTATGCTAAACATTACATTTAGAGCAACCATCTTATATTTTTCACTGTCAAGCAATATCCTGTCAATCTACGTAACGTATTAGTCATCCTTCTAATCCCCTAAAACACCTCTGGCATTCTAAAATCTGAATGGATTCCATATCGAATGCTATACATAAACCCTAGTATCCTGACTACTTTAGAATTGATACATTGACCAGGAAATTGGCTACGTTCGCTACGATATCTAGTCGCACCATCCTCGTTGCCATCGTGTTACGTGGTTCGTATACCCCACATTAGCCTATACTACTATTGATGCTTAATCAGACACTGACATATGATTTACACTGTTAAGTCAGACACTGCGGGGCATGCAATGTTTCATGTAAAATAAGTTCATACATTTTCAGTTTGAAACATCCAGGTCAACGAAATGGACCAAGGTATCCTTTCACGAAGCTCTCTTATGCACTAAGAGACCATTGGACATAATTCAGCGTTCTCTTTGCCGATACACCGCATCTGGGCCGGTATTCATAAAAGGGCTTGTCAGTTTTTGATCATCTATATATAGCAAAAACTGACTTTTAAAGCCCTTTTATGAATACCGGCCCTGGACTGCTAATGTTTCTTAGCGGATAAGAGAGCCTTGTGAAAGGATACCCAGGTATTGACCACAGCGACTGGTTGTAATATAGTTAATCGAAGAAGGTTTAACATGATGTATGAACTATCTGCTACAGCGACATAGACCCGTCGCAATATTATGTTGGTATCCATCAACGTCCAAACTAAACTTTACATGATGACGTCTTGCAGCATGACCCGCAGCGACGTTAAACTCCATATCCACTCACTCACTTGTGGAATGTGACGATGACTTGTAGGAACGTCCATAGACATTGGATGTATCGGGAAATACTTACTGACATAGAACAATACATAGATAACGATACAGACTTACAGACTGATTTGTGTATAGTAAACACTATTAATGTATATATATATTTATCACATAATATAGAGTTTGAGAGTGCAATAACACCCATTCAATAAATATAAAATATTGCACTA
>JAUTBV010111360.1:0-14251 GCA_032361325.1 Lepetodrilus fucensis
GATAGTATCGTGATAGTAATTCTAACTATCGCAATACTATCGTGATAGTGAAATTACCTGTGATAGTCACCCCTAGTCCTCTATTAATTGTTTTATAATCAGATGTAAACATGTCGGCAAGATAAACTTATTGTAGCAGGATAAGCTATTGGGGGCATATGTGTTTTTATGCATCCCGTACATGGGAGGATAACTCCATAGATGGGACGCTTGAAACACATATGCCCCTTGCGATGCTGCTACAATTTATATGAATAATGCATGCGCACTGATCTGTAAAATGAGGTAATAACGTAGAGCTATGAGCAAGCTCGTGGCATAATATTAACCCTCCTTGCTGGATTAGGCACAGACACAGATCGTTAGGTTGCCTTCAGTGGGTTAATGGAGTGGGTTAATGCACTTATTATTTAATGAGAGCTACTTGCAAAGGTATACATGACTACCTTTTCTCATTAACCCTATCTTTTCTGGAGATGACTGATAAGGATATATTGGTGTTGATCCAGCCAGAAAGGGTTAAACTGCTAGTATTTCTAAAGGCTGATGGATGTCCTCTAAACAATCAATTAAAAATTAAAAAAAAATAAAATAAAAAAATATTTGTGACTAAACAATGATAGTATGGATCAGCAGAAGCCTCCAAAGTGGCTTAGTTTTGGATGTATACATGTAGCTTTATGTAGTAGTCTTCAAGAACTTGCAAACATTATATATTACAAAGAATGGCACCAGGTTCCTAAGCCAAGTCGTCATGTATGGGTGAAATATTGCCCTGTGACATAAAGCACTAATTCATTCATTCATTTATTCACTCCTCAAACCATGTTTCAAAATTTGGTAGAAAGATTAACCACAAAATATCTGCTGGCCCTTAATTTGTTTTGTTGAGTATACTTAAACCGTTCGTAGTATACTTGTTTCTATTGAAAACTGAACGCTGCTTTGTCACGACTATCTCCTTAACATTCACTGCACCCAAATGTGACGGCGAGATGCTACGAACAGATAATATTTTTCTGTGATGCATACATACGCTTGTTCAAATAAAGGAATCTCTCGGATAGATAAGATATTTGACGTCACGGTGATATATATCTAGTGGTAAATGCAGTTAGACTGATAGCATAGCGGGGGAAAATTACGTATTACTTTTCAAAATTGTTTGGGTAGAGGCTTGTCAACAGAGATATGATAAGGAGACAGATAGTTTGGTTTACAAAACCGTGTCAAAACATGCAGTGTTGACAAGAGGAGATAACTCTCAGAATGTGTGACATGTGTGCACTGGTGTGACTGTACTCAAATATCTCCTGATGACGCACGTGCAAGTGTGTGTGTCTCTCTCTTTTTTCTTTTTTTTCTCTCTCTCTTTCTCTCTCTCTCTCTCTCTCTCTCTCTCTCTATCTCTCTCTATCTCTCTCTCTCTGTGCATGTGTGTGTGCATTGGTGTGTGTGTGCATGCATATTATAAGAAAATATAAAAAGATTAATGTTGGTTGTAATTTAAAATGATTATGTTGGTGTGGCTAATTAGAAAATTAATAATTAAAAATATATTAATCCTATAAAAAACAAAGGATATAGTTTTAAATTTTTTATGATTAGACAAAACAATATTTAGTACTTCTTATAGAAAATATTAATCAATATGGATAGATTTATCAAAGTTAAATTTTGTTTAGTATCGTTATAGTACTTACATTTGGGAGATGTTTTATATTAATTAATTTAAGAGTGCAATACTAGTAGTACAGTACCAGTATAGTACATTCAAGATTAAATTCTTATCATGCTCATTGAAGTAGTCTTTAGGTATTTGTTTTTCTATTTTTGTGTGTGTGTGTATATAAATATACGTAGTTGCCCTGACCTTGATTGTAAAGAAAGCTTTAAGAATTAAATAAAAACAATTAAAAACATGTTTCTCATTGAGTAATGACAGGTATTCTGACATTTACGATTGATCCAACAAGTTGACTATTGTTTTATGATTACCAACATTGCTTTTAACAGTTTGTAAAAAGTTATCTCAAATGACTCCACAAAGTAAATAGAAAATGTGTGTCGTATGTAAATATTTAGAAGTGGTTTGTTTTTGTGGAGACAGATTGTGGCAGTTGATTGTATGAGAACTATTTGATATGAGATTTATCTCAAAAGTTAAATGAATAGACACCTCTGGTAATAATATAATAATATTAAATAATAATAATAATAATAATAAAAATATAATAATAATAATTAATAATTAATAACAACAATAATAATAATAATAATAAAAAAAATAAAACCAATCATTTTTTAATATAAAATAGTAATAATAATAAAAAGTCCATTTGTAATGCACAAATGTCCATGCATTCAGTGATGTGCTACAAAACATTGGGCAATATTGGACACTGGACATAGACTTAAATTTGTGTGTGTTTATCACTGATGTGACTAGTTATGTCAGTTCCCACTAACTTCACACAAACACTGCAATAATGCAGAATGCAAATTCCTTCATAAACCCTGCAAAGTCTGTTGTCAAGGGACAGAACTCTTGGAGTACAGACCACTTTGCATGCTGTGAATCTGTTGCTTGGCATGTCAGCATCTTAGTGTTCCAGCATACCACAAGTGATGGCATGGCCAGTTGATATAAGTTTGTGGATATCCAGTTACTACATTGGTATACTGGCATGATATATATGATGGACTGTGAGGGGTTATAAAGGTCAGTGTATGAAGTCACAGTAAGGATGGTAGAGGTAAGACATTTTTTTTCTGTAAAACTTTTCATTAATCACAATGTTGATCTGTGAGAGATATTCGTCTAGTAGGGAAGGGTTGCATGTTCTCATTAATCTTCCTATCCCAAGTCCAAGACTTGTTGTTTTTGTCATAGAGTGCAACCAACCAATTACATCAACAGCCATTATGCCGGCAAATGGCTCTGGTCAATGTGCAAGGTAATGATACAAGGCTAAGACAATAAGAGCTTGCATGCCAAATATTGAAAGCTAAATATTTTCTGTTGGTGTACTGCTTGTTGCTGAGCTAGAAGGTTTCATATTACATGTATGTGATGTTTGTGTCACTGTTGAAGAGGCCTCATGACATAATGTTCACTGTCATCCTTAGTCTTGCCAGTACCAGACAGTGCTGGCTTTTTTACTGCAACATTCAGTGCTACGGATGTTGCAGGTTTCCTCCTGCCCTAAACAGACAAGTTGTGATATTAGTGAAAGAATCTAGAAAAGCGACTCTAAACCCCAATAAAAACAATTAAAATGACATGATGTTGGTATGTCAATCTTGTGTCATTCCATGTTGGTGTCGCAGCTGATTGGGCTAGTGTCACCAATGAAGTCCTGGGTATATTTTCTCGAAGCTCTCGTATGCGACCATAGCGCTCTCGTAAGTGCACAATCCCCATGCATTAGAGATGGCTACGATAGTCCTTATATGGTCTCGTAATAGATATGAGAGCTTCGAGAAACAATACGCTGATCCTTATTATGAATCAAATCACTGTTGAGGTGTCATGTCATGCTATTGGTGTGTCGCTATGGATACTAGGAGGTCCTATGTCATATTTATGATGTGTCACTGTTGAGGGTGTGTCTCATGCAATGCTATTGGTGTGTCACCAACAAGACTAAGGCTAGTAAGATCCCAAATACTGTGCCACTGTTGAAATTTGGAAGTATCCTGTCATAATTTTGGTGTGTCGCATCTGAGGGTAGGAGTTCCCATGCCATGCAATTAGTATAAGACTATGAGGTCCCGTCCCATCCCATGCTGTGAATTGGTTGAGGTTCCATGCTGTTGGTGTGTCACTAATGAGGTGCCATACCATGCCTGTTGGCATGTCACCACTGAGGCGAACATCATTGACCACCATTAATAATGATTATTCACTCAGTGGAGATGCAAACTCCAAATTGACGGCATCAAGCTTTAATTTGGCTTAACAGCTTGTCATTTTCATGAACTGATCAAGGTGATATATTGATTGGCAGAATGTGATAATTGGTGTGGGGACTCCCCATGAAGGAATCGACACGTTAGTAGGCCCCTGCAGCCATAATTTGGGGACATCATGCGAGCCAAATTGGCATGGAATGTGAGGCTTGCCCACTGCCACTGACCATTGTGACATCCACTGCAAACTGTCCGGTATGTCCATCTCGTGCATGCTCCCAATCCCCTGGCAGGAAATGATCTACCTGTCATCATTTACCACTCACCATGAACTGCCTGGACATTACAGAGGGGATGCAATTGGAGGGAATGTAGTTATGCAGTTGGAGGGGATGTAGTTGGAAAGAGGGGATGCAGTTGGAAAGAGGGGATGCAGTTGAAGAGGGGATGCAGTTGGAAAGAGGGGATGCAGTTGGAGGGGATGTATTTAGAGGGGATGCAGTTATGCAATTGGAGGGGATGCAGTTGGAGGGGATGTAGTTGGAGGGGATGTAGTTGGAAAGAGGGGATGCAGTTGGAAAGAGGGGATGCAGTTGGAGGGGATGCAGTTGGAGGGGATGCAGTTGGAGGGGATGCAGTTGGAGTGAACATTTGCAGTGGAAGCCTGGTTGGTTGGAGTGGAATATTGGCTAATTTAAACAAGGGTTGAATTCGAGATTGGATGCATATTATAAAACATATCTCTCTCTGACCTAGTTCTATCTTAGTTATGATTACAAGACTTTTAGAAGTAATCACATTATGAAACAGAAATAACAGTTGAATCAGAAATGATATTGTTGGGGAATAGTGCGAAATCCTTCGTTTTTTATTTTATTTGGTTTTCATTTAATAATAAAATAATAAAATGAGATATTTACACAATTCTTGACAGAGTAAGGTTGGTTGTTTTATTTACATTTGAAAATTGTTTGACCATTTCTGTTTTTCCTGAGAATTTTGACGTGTATGCTTGACTGATAGTTTTGTTGCGTGCACCTGTGCAAATAAAGAACATCTCAAACAATAATCCTGACTGGTATTTAACAAAATAACGTATATCATTAAAATAATTAGATATTGACGTTCTTGCGATGCGACTATTCTATCGATAATAAAAAAATACATAATCAGGAATTGACATGCCGTTGACAATACTACTTAATCAATAATTTAAAAACAGCATGCCATTTCATGGAATACAGTGCTAGCGAGCATGAGGTGATATAATTAGTTACGTAACTGAAAGAAGTGTTGTATAATCTGTGATAGTGCTCAAGCGTGACACACAGCCGTTCTTTGTTACGCTAATTTGTGATAAATAGTTCGATCATTATCGCTCATACCATCTGCTTTGGTGTGAGATGTGGTTAATTGAATAGACTGCTGAATAAACAATGATTTACAAGTTCCATTGCTGATTATCGATAGGCAAAACTTTAGTATGCACATTTACTACCTTATTTGTAATAATATGTTTGCTGAAAAAATTTTAAAAATGATTTACAACAATAATTTATATTAATTACTTCAATATACTTCTTGTTATGTTTTGTAATTAAACTTTAATCGGCATTCACTTTTATTTGGTTTCATAACAAGACATAAACCACATTCAATTCATCATTTTGTTCTGAAAATTTGGCGCTTTAAATACAAATATATAAGTAGATGGTCTTTCATTTATGATGATCATCTGAAAGTTACTCCAGGATATGAATTTTGTTTGGAAGTTTAACATGACAATCGATCAGGTTACAGTATTAAGGCAAACATTTTCTTGTTGTAAGTGCGGTGATCATATAATTAATTTATACATATTTATATTTTGTTGTTGTCCCTGTCATACAGGTAGTCGTTTTGAAAATCATCACTGCCTCCATTGTTAAGTTAGTGTAGTGCACTTCTGAACCTCAAAGATCGTGTTATCAAAGACAATTGTGAGTGTTTTTCTGGCACAATTCTTATTTCCATAGTGCTAATGGACAGAACGTCATACCAGCTGTTTCATACCAGCCTTCATCCTAGCTAGCTAGTTCATACCAGCCGTTTCATACCATCTATCATACCAGCTGTCATACCAGCCATTTCATACCATCTATCATACCAGCCATTTCATACCATCTATCATACTAGCCATTTCATATCAGCTGTCATACCAGCCGTTTCATACCAGTAATCGTACCAGCCATCTTATACCACTCCGCACATTTTGGATGAAAGATTGCAGCTGTGACGTAAAACAATAATTCATTTACTCACTCGTACCAGCCATCATATCGGCCATCATACCAGATGTGTCCAGTTAATATATTGTTGTTGTTGGATACACTGTACAGCTGACCGTAGTCCGGTGGGCTACACTGTGGGTTTCAAGGTTGGACATTAAAACTAATGGAGCTGGAGCAAGTCTTTATTATTATTTTTATCGTCGATTTAATCATATTATTACATTTAATGGTCGGAAATCATTTATGCCAAATTATTATTTTTATTATTATCTTATTATTTTATCCAAATATCATTGTCAGTGACAGCATTCACAGAGCATGGACTCCAGCGAGTGTATTTCTTTACATCCCCTAGGCATACTTCTATGATGCAGTCGTCGTAGCGATGGTCTGTCACTGTGATCCATACACTATCCAGTGTGAGTGTGACTGAGCGCTGATGCTATTAAACTGTCTGTCTGACTGTCTGTGTCTGACTGTCTGTGTCTGTCTGTCTGACTGTCTGTGTCTGACTGCTGAGGAAAAAGGTCAGCTTACACTCGTCTTCATTATCCATGTCCTCGCTGCTACACTTTCTCAAAGCAGAACCACAGCTTAACGAGGGTCAGTTTACACCAGGGGACTGAAAGCCTGTGCTGGCTTAGGTACTTTGGCAGGATTTTTCATTGATGGAGCAATAGCGGACATTGACTACGAACCCGCGTGGAGACCGCATGAATTGCTGTCAATGAAGCTAGTTGCAGAACAGCCCACGGCACAAATCCGACACCGAACGTCCGAAGGAGACTGTGTTTTTCTCCACGGAAAGTGGACAAATTCGTTAGTGGTCTTGATGACGCAGCGTCATTGTGGGAATCTTGTATTTAGTGCGTGCAGACTTTAATGATTTTCCTGGCGATCGTCGTCAGCGTCTCGAATCTGGGAAATACTTTCAAAGAAAAATGTGTCGCAATAACTGTGACATGTGTTGATGAAGTGAGAAGAAACATACACAGTCTTGTCAAACATACGTCAGTAAAACGGAAGTTGCATGCAGGAAATCTCGCCCGATTTTGGACCAGAATGTATTTTCTATAAATGACGTGACAGCGCTGTAGGAGAATTGGCAGCTGTTTTTTGTGAACATTTGCCTTTGTTTATTTGAAAAGTCACCAGCGGATGTTTAAGAAAATATGTTAATCCATTTTTGCTTTGAAAAAAAATGTGAAGCATGTTAGATTCTGATTTGTATCTGCGTTTTTAATATTGAACAACGGGAAATATCTTAATCATCCAACTTTCATAGCATTTCATTCACAATATCCACTTGGTTTCACTCGATCAGCTGATGATACATCAGTGATTGGCTGGAATGAGTCTAATCCTTTATACGACAAACATTCCTTTTGATGTGTTATTGATCCGTGTGGAAATATAAAAATGTTGGAGGAACGATCTCTTGAACTAGTCTGCTATCTGTTTACACGATATCGACAGGATTTCGACCTGCTCTTCGCAAATGACAACTTGATATCATTTCCTGGACATCAATTGGTGGATTAAACAGGAAGATATTTCATGTGTTGTTGCTGAAGCAGAATCAATTGTCTGCACATGCGATATAAATGAAAGACGACCACAGCGAGAGAATAAACGCGTGAATGGTTTTCTCTCCCACTTTTTTCCCTGACGAATGATTGCCACACATTTACGTCATAGTTCAGCGAGAAAAGACAGAGAGTGAGAGAAAGAAAAAAGAAGAGAAAACAAAATGCAATGATCGCTTTAATAGGCCGTCATTGTCAGAGCTGTAAGAGGAAGTTAGGACGCTGGTAACAGTCGCGTTGTGACAATGGTGCCCTTCACTTCCTGTGTCTGCTTCTCTCGGAGTCGTGGGACGAGACGCTGGAGATTTGTTCGAGGATCCATGACCCTTGACATCTCTGACAGTGAGTCAGTCCAAGATGAGGTAATATTTTCTTGATCGCTCGTGGGTTTCTGTGTCGGCAAAAACATTTTGATGGGTTTGGACACAGTTTAAAGTTGTGCTGATTGAGTTATTTTTACTTCCTAATAAGCACTGTTAGAATTTTTGTTTAAATAGTTATTATTTAAAGTTGTGTGAGATGAAATTAAAGGGCATTTCTTGAAATGATCTCAGGTACACTTTTAAAGTAGAATTAATCTAACTTTGAAAATATAAAATTTTCCGTTTTGAAGTTTTATAAAAATAAGTAAACATCCTTGGCAACCAATCATGTGTGACCATTCATGCCGATCATGTAATTCTGGATCAAAGCGTTTTATGTGTCATAATCGAAATGACATCATTTTCCAAAATATCTCTGGAGATTGAGAAATATGCTGTTCATTACTTCATTCTGATAGAGAATGGATGTCATTATCTACAAGACATCAAGTAGACTACTTGACAGGAGCTTATGACATCAAGTGTATTTCTCTGACATCAATGCTCAACAAGAACCTTCTCAGCTTCAATCACATGTCAATTGAAAACTGGCAGCTCATTGAAATGTTACATAAATGTTTGCATTTTAAAGAAACGATACCATTTTCTATAAATTAAAAAACAACCCGCTGGTACATTTATTTTTATGATATTACAATTATTTAACCTCCTCCATGCTGGGTACAACCAGAGATGCCTGATTAGAATCATGCTGGGTGAGATTTGAACCCAGGGCCTTTGATTATAAAGTCTAATGTTCCTACTATTAAATTACCGCCCACCATTATATTAGTACTATCTCTATATTTTTACAGTAGAAATGATTGTATAATGGTTGAATTGAAACAACCTTGCTTTATAATTAATAAATTGAAAAATAACTTTAAAGCAATAACAATAACACAATGTGAATTGAATATACTCGACATGTTCAAATTTCAATCGATATTCTCAGGTAACCCATCAATTTCCACCAACCGTAGAAATGAAAATAATTTTGACGATACAAAAGCAATGCAATGTATACCCTGTCAATGCACTTTTTATGTATAGCTCATATCATCTCAAAAATGAATATTGAATTATATTATTGTATGACTTTAATGTTATTGGCATCAGGCTGAAAATCATGTATGATATAATTTCATACACCACTGAATACCATACATTGTTAATAAGTACATCATGAAATGAAAACACTATTCAACAATACCCTGTACTTGTTATGTATAGGCAAACGTGGAGGCGCCATTCATTAACACACTTATAGCGCATGTCAGAGTGGCAAACCGCGATAAGCCAATACTGCAGCTTATTGTTCAGGATGACTACGTAACGACACACCAACCTCACAATCCCACACCACTATTAATTAACACCCAACACTGCCTTTATGCAGACCACTAAATAATTATAGTTTCCAGCTTGTTGTTTGTGCATGTCAGTTATTACTGTAAATGTGTGCATTACAAAGGTGGGCTGTCCTGGGAATTTTACGTGTAATGTAGCTAAAATTATTATTATCTGTTGTCATTTAGTATACACTATGTACTCTGAAGTATATGTGCTTTTGAAAAGCCAGATTGTCAATGCCTTTACAAAGTTGTTGGCAGCCAGTTATTAATAATATTAGTAATGAGTTTAATTTTTAAAATATATTTTTTTTAAATGTAAACAATCATAAACTATTGAAAGTAATGATCTCCAGTATCTTTGATTGCACTACTCTTGTATTAATTCTTGTGGATTTCACAATATTGACGAACATTTCTCATATTCCACGTCCAGACAAAAAGAAACAGTTTAATATACCTGGAAAAATTGGATGGAATTGTGAATGTTAACCGTCTAGTTCATTAAATAATAGTAGCTTGGGTTGCATCATCCCCAGGGAGTCGAGAAAGCCAAATGAGTGCAAATTAATTCATTTACGAGTAATAATGCAGCTAGGAACACGCTTTCAGGCACAGATTTGGTGCAATTTAAATACAGACATTATTATTATATTTTAGCTGAAATTCTGCCGAAAACCTCATCGCAAATGGGTGAAAGATTCCCGCAACAACGTTAAACTCCATATTCACTCACTCACTGCCAAAAACATTTCTAACTCGGAACACCACAGGATCAACCATTCTCTGCATTCCGTGAATTCTGTTCTCTAGCTTTACGTCGTGCAAGACTCGTGTCGATCCATCGTGTCGATCCATCTGGCTAATTAGATTTGACATGTGAAGGTTCGTCTTCGCCAGTGATTAAATTACAAAGAGACATATCCCAGGGCTTCCAGTTGCAATGCCAATAGTACTATGAACTTGGACAAGCTTCTAGATGAAGTGCTTGATTGACTACGATCTCACTGGGGAGGTACAAACAACGTCTTGAGGTCTAGGTCCCCGTTCCGCGCGGAACAAACTTATGCTGTACAAAAGTTGCGATTCCTATGCATGTATTATGACATTACAACTCTCGTAGTGCTACGATTGTTCTGTGGAACAGGGGTCTATTGGATCAATAGTTTCCATCTCCTACACTTTGTTTAAGTTCTTAATTTTACTTAAAAAAATAAACAAACATCTTCATTTCTTTAAAGGCATACAAATCATGCGATACAAAACTATGAACAAAATATGAAAATATTGAAAACCAATTGGAACTGCAGAAAATGTAGCTTGTTGTCCAACATACTTGTGTAGACAAATCAATTGCACATACTTTCAGGTAAAATAGTAAAATACTTTCATGAAATATGTTGCCAAACCTTTCCATGGTGAAGGCAACCAGAGGTGCCCTGTGCCTAATCCAGCAGGGAGAGGGTATTAATACAGTATTCACTTTGAGGACTTTTTACAAAGTGAAAGTCATGCAACATTTTTTTGAATTTTTTTGAATTTATTTGGGGATGGGGGGGGGGGGTCAATGGTCTGTGTTCTCATTATGTCCGAGGACGCTCGGATTCCACCGGTCATCCTCCTGGCCACTCTGTGGTCAGTACTCTAAGTTGCAGTCCTCTCCAGAGTGACTGCGGTGGTATTGAGATGATTGAGAGCGAGAGATCTCCAGGCTGTTTAGATAACACTGATTTAATTGTCCAGATGAAAGATACAGGTCTGGTCATTCTGTATTCTCAAGGTTTATTATTGAGAAATGGTTGTTATACCCATGTGTTGATTGCTTTAGAGTATTTAGGTGGCAATTTAAGGGGTCACAGCCTTAATTGGTCCCAATAATATTTTAAAGGGACCTTATTAGGTCTATTTTAAAGGCAATAATATTTTAAAGGCAATACTATTTTTAAGGCAATACTATTTCAAAGGAACATTTTAGTCCTTATTACATTTCTTTTATACGTGATAAATCTCTAGGGCCCATTTCACAGAACAATCGTAGGTCTACGAGAATCGTAACTCATATATGTCAGCATGGAGTTGCTAAGGATATTAGACTTTCGTAGTGCTCCAATTGTTTTGTGGAACGGGGGCCTAGTCTGTAGAACACCTTGTTCTCAGCGAAATAATCCTATTAAAAATATCCACCTGGAATACGTAGGCAAGTCTGTATTTCTGGGGAATGTCCGAATGAAGGGTAAGGCATTGTCAGTAATTCCTTTCATATAAATATAATTAATTGAATTAGTGCTTTACATCATAGCAGGAATATTTCACCCTATATGCAATGACAGTATATATAATACAAATCAATATTATTTAGATGAATTACTTACTTTCGCCCTCGGAAGCTTTGGATAATCTAATATATCATTTCACTTCACTTGTAGTGTCAAAACAAATTCGATTTTAATAAGTGACTTGGAATCGCCTTAAACTAGAAGTACATTTCAGTTGACAAACCATGTGATTGTGACATCAACAATTGCGACATTACCCATTCACTAATCAACAGAACTGGAACCTAATGTTCATAGAAGTCCTAAAGATTCAATCATCAGAATTCCAATCAATTTCCCCAAGGCAGTTAGAAGGAAAGATTGGTGCATCAGTCTTCGTCAAATACTAGTACACGGATATAGCGATTGTGCCGAACATTTATCTTAGTACACAGGAGACAGACCTTGTGTCAAGTGTTTGGAACATCATTATCCATGTATAACTATGTCCACAGAATCTTACCATCTTAAACGCTGAAAGTAATATATCAATGGAAGCATCCTGATGACCACAGGAATAGCCAGCCATAAATGAATTCAACAGACCAATACCAGAGGATCACTTGTGGTGTTCAGCCGGGTTCTGTTTTGGGGCCAATACTCTTCACTATGTATACAGAACTTTTATGCAGACCACTAACAGAGAGATTTGGTCTTGATGTTGCAGGTTTCCTCCTTCCATAATTTCATAAACTGATCGACAAGCCGTGATATATGTGAAAGAATCTCGAAAGTCTTATTTAAACTCCAATTTAATAAAAAATAAAATAATCAGCAGCCTCCTGACCCCAAGAGAAAGTCAGATATGATAACAGAACTTCTCCTGCATTCTTCTTGTTCATAAGATATTACCTGCTAGTACATGCACGTGTGTGCACTGAAATATATATAGATCGCAAAGTCCCCGCACCACCCGCTGTTTGTTAAATATATTATCGAAAGTTGTGATTACTTTTGAATTATCTATTCCTTGATAACTCATTACATTAATGTGCACTTGGGTGAGCATTGGAATAATAATATTATCTTTATTGCCCTCTCCCTGTGGTCTGGTGTCTCCTATTAGACACAGAGCAAATACTCGCGGCTAAGAAGTCAACCTTCACTAGTCATTCATAGGAAATCAAGTCTTGTATTGAAGCGTTGTATCACTGGGCCATTCTTTTCCTTGGATATGATCAGCTGATCACAATAGTCCTGATTACCTGGCCTAGATTCCCGACCTCATTTTTCAAAAATGCATTCATCAGATTAATATCGGCTCACCGGTGAGCTCGGACACAATGAATGTCAGTATAGCTGTGGATATTTGCGCAGAGAATTCCTCTTGTTATTTTCTCTTCTTCCAGACCACTGAGGAAGTATACGCTAATTTACGTCCAATTTTACAATTGGATCATGTTGATCTTCCCCCGCAATGAGATGCCCGTTTCATCTGTAGTTTTGATTCTATTACTAATCCACGCAGTGTAAAACTAACAAAAGACGAATGTCCAGAATTTCGAGGACCGTTAGTTTCCTTTCACAAAACTTGTCAATTTATTCTTGATCCGCTGACCTAGATATTAACTGACTATTGTCCATCTCCAGCCACAAGTGACTGGCCATTTATGGGATTCCATTGGTCCAGTCGGTCAGCACAAAGGTGTCTGCTGGACACAAAGTGACCGCTGACAAAGGATTATCCTTAAATAACCTGCACCGATGGTGAGCAACATTTCTTCTCATTGCCCTGGTTTCAACATTTCCTGCCAGTCTACATGTATGTCCAAACTTTAGCAGAGAAATTTGAAAACATTTTTATATTATTAATGGAAAAACAACAACCATTCAATATATATAAAATAGAAAAAGGATATTTCAAGGTCTTGAGTGTTGTATACTTTAGTGAATTTTAATAAAATGTACTTCAGTTGTACACCAGTAGATGCAATTTGGTTGTACTTACTGGTAGTATAGTTTGCCCCTCTCCCTGCTGGAGACAATCGGAGATGCCCTAAATAGCAGTATATGTGCTAATCCAGCAAGGAGAGGGTTAAAAGTGCACATTAGCTATGCTTCAGTAGCAGTATGTACTTTTGAATGACGGGTAGGAATAGATTGTTACAATATTCACTGATATACTGGATAAGTGTATACAACTGATAGAATGCTACACATCTCTCTCTTTTTTTTTCTCTCTCTCCTCTCTCTCTCTTCTCCCCTCTCTTTCTCTCTCCCCCTCTCTCTCTCTCCTCTCTCACTCACTCCCTTTCTCTCTCCCTCTCTCTCTATATCTCTCTCCTCTCTCTCCTCTCTCTCTCTCTCTCTCGCTCTCTCTCTCTCTCTATCTCTCTCTATCTCTCTATCTCTCCTCTCCCTCTCTCTCTCTCTCTCTCTCTCCTCTCCTCTCCTCTCCTCTCCTCTCCTCTCCTCTCCTCTCCTCTCCTCTCCTCTCCTCTCCTCTCCTCTCCT
>JAUTBV010111371.1:0-14249 GCA_032361325.1 Lepetodrilus fucensis
CCTGCCCTAAACTGACAAGTCGTGATATTAGTGAAAGATTCTAGAAAGCGACTTTAAACCCCAATACAAAAAATAAATAAAAAAATAGTTTCTGACAGTTGTGACAATTAATGATTACGAATTCTTTCAGGATGACGGTGCAGTAGTTAATTTAGTTGTCGCCGTGATTTCACGCACCTGGTAAATACGTCAAGAAAAGATAGTGTCAGATCTAGTTGCAGGCTTCGGGGGCATTACTTTCACTTAGTTATTCAATTAATTAACACTACATACATGCACTTCAGCTTCTCATGAATTTGATGGTAAGTATCGAAAAACAAAGATTAGAAGAAGAAGAAGAGAAGACGAAGAGATAATAATAATAATAATAATAATTAATAATAATAATAATAATAAATAATAATAACAACAACAACAACAACAACAACAACAACAACAACAACAACAACAATACATTTTTTTAAATTATACGCGTGTATATCCGCCAAATCTGCAATCAAACGTATTCCCCCGGTTGCATGATCAACTCACTGAGACGTATTCAGCCCAAGTTGTTGTTTTCCAGTTCTAGATGGTACCGAGTACCGGCTGAGCGAACAGCTCCGAGACGCAGTGCCGAATGCGGTTAAATTCGTTACACAAACAGTTTTAAGATGTAATACTGTGAGGAAAACGGATCTATACGGAATACCCCAAAACTCATTCAGTTGTTCTTGCCATTTTGAAGAATCCACAAATACAATATACAAATATGACACGTTAACAAAAAGTACATATTGTGTATCTATGTAGGCCTATATACATATATATGTAGTAATTCTCCTTCAAGCATCCTGGCCATATTGAGCGTATAGTGACATTATTGAATATTAATTCTGATCTTGTATCCCCCTCCCTCCCTCCCTCCCTTCCGCTCCCTCCCCTCGTTTGATGGCGACCCGTCCATGTATATAGGTGTAATTACCGGATGTTCATTCAGCTTAAAGTGAGCATAATTTGATGTTGCGGACAACGCATCATGGTATGCGCATGTCGTCTATTCAGAATTGACACTTGTTTAATGATACATAAAATGTCACATTATTTCCGTACAGGTCGTTGGACATTAATGTGGCCCATTACTTATACAGTATTTAGTGAACTTGTAACTCGAACATGTTAGTATTAAAATACTATAATGTATGGCTTTTATCAGGTTCAATGCTCAACCTCATAGTCATCACTGAAACATTGAATGTCTGAAGCTATCATTAATTTCCCTTCAATACGGTTTAATCCAATGATGTATAAATGTATAGACAATTAACGTAGTTCGGTAATGTCTTTTACTGTCTATAGATATAACATTACAGAGGTATTACTTCAGAGTAACCCTCTCCATACTGGAGGCAACAGGAGATGCCCAAATGAGCATTGTCTGCATGTGCCTAATCCAGCAGGGAGAGGGTTAAAGGAGGAACGCATTTATCGTGATATTTACTTCCATGCTAGGCCATACGTATAGGGGCGTGGAAAGCGGATACTGGCAGAACTCAGTTCAAACTAATCAATATTAAATTTATATTCAACATACTAGTAATATTTATTAATGTTTTTTCCCCATTTTTTTTACTCAACAGCGTGTGAAATCATTACTATATTTACTTCGACACATTCGCTCGGTTCCGTAAATATCTCCGAAGTCGACGATGTTTCCGTCACTTGTACATGAAAACCTAGTTTTCATGTACAAGTGACTTGGAGAATGTGGTAGAAATACTCTATATTATAATAATATACACATATGCCTGCCTATAGATATCCACGTAAAGCATATGATATGTTGTATGTTCTAGATTGTGCTCAACGACTTACATGCAGTGTTCGAAATGACTGCTGAAAACTTACTGGCCCGAATAATAATACAAATAACAAATGTTTACAAAAAAACATGAATTTCTACTGGCCCGTATAGGATACCTTTAGCATTGAGAGAAATGGCCGGGCCAGCGGGCCAGCAGTAATTTCGAATACTGCTTATACATGGGCAACTTCAATTAAGAATTAGTTATTTAATTTTGGATTTGGATATGCTTGGATTTTCCAAGAAACATTTATTTATCAATTCAAACAACGTGTTAAAGATGTTTTGACCACAATACATACTAGTAGTAGATATGATTTGTATTCATTATTTAATTTCACCGGAAATGTACATCACCGGAAATGTACATCACAGACCCGTCATTTGCTTTGTATAGAAGATTATTAACAAAAAATATAACAGGTATGGCTCATCTTGCTGTAGAGCAAGGCATCTAGATATACAGATATCGCTAGAAATCTGAGGTTTTGTATTGTGTGTAACAAACAACAAATTGAAGATGAGTATCATGTTATTTTGATCTGTCCTATATACCATAACCTGAGCATTTTGTATTTAGCGGCCAATGTTATTATTCAACGGTCACATCGTTCCTTTGCTACCCTTATGTCATCGGGTAACAACAATGTAATATTAAACTTGCAATTATTTATTCATTATGCATTATCTTTAAGACATGATATTTTGTCTGCAAATGTAAATTAATTCTTATAATACTTATATAATGACTTGTACTGTCTACCTGCAGTCTTGAAGCGCACATTAATCAAATTTCCAATTTTCTGTAAAGGTCTTTGGCTAATAGCCATGTATGTTATATAACGTCGTCACAATTCTAGACATACAGGTAGAGATTACCCCGGACAGTTAATGCTCTATTATACTTCATTAGATATGCAAGGACATTCACAGCGAAATCGTAATCAATATATCTTCCATTTATACCGATACTATATGACCGTCCTTGCTGTGGAATTTGATATGACAGTATATACCATATGCATCTGGATACAAATCAAATATAAGAAATCGCTAGCGCTACAAGAGTGCTTACCGGTCAGGGTATTTATTGTTTCTCGAATATCTCTTAGCCGCTAAGGGACCATAGCACTCTCTTAGCAATGTGTTAGCTATCGGCAGTAATTCCAATGAACCACCCACTGTATGTGTGTGCTGCTGTACGAGTGTGCATTGTATATAATGGCTTGTGTCAGTAAACCGTTCTATCCATCTGTGAATATATTGCAATTATCCAATCTTCGGCTGTATATGCTCTAGTATGCAATCTGCATAATGGTTTATATGGAAACGGCAGACCACTATAATATTTAGTATATATAATTTACGGATGTCGGTGTAATTAATTATTTTTTATGTTTATATATTTGATATTTTGGCGTTTCTTTTTTGTTGTTGCTTGTTTTTGTTTGCTGATGTTTTTGCTGTTATTGGCTATTGCTTTTTTTAATTATAAGAAACATTGTATCCAATAAATATATGATTATTGCACATACGACTTTAGCGTACATACTGCAACCATGGCAAACGAATATGGCTGATATACACATCCCATGGTCATCAACACACATTATATCCAGCACTGTATGGTCCACATTCTACACGTTGAATTCTGACACAACACCGGGTAGTACATCCCGGATCAGTTGATACAGAGCCCGTCTTGTTGTGCTCACTCAAATATTTACCCTCGAGGAAAACGTACCCCGAAGGCCGATTATATTACTAACTTGAGGCCATTTATGTTATGCCCATTCTGCTTGTGTACATATGAAGCGTTTGAAGAGTCTCTCTCAACGTGGTGTGGACGAAAGATACAGAAACGACACATTATTATCTTCTACGTGTTCACGTGTATGTCTGAAGCATACGTTGTACCGTTAAGTTGATAGAGAATAATATGCTGTAGAACATATGAAATATGTATGCCTACATCCGTATATTGCGATCCGTTGGCCTTGGTATAATGCCTATGCCACCCACTGGAACCGGGAATTAATATTAAAGAATTGTACTCATTGGAAATTACTTATATACAAATCCGGATGTTGGCGTTTTGTTACTACCTATTTGAAAGTATCGCTTTATGGTAATATAAAACTTGTTTTAAAAATACGTCCGTATATGTGTGTATATATATATATATATATATATATGTGTGTGTGTGTGTGTATCCACGACCAACTCAATATAGGCCAATTGTCAAGACGAACTCGTGTATAATGTCCTGGCATATTAGCCACATCCGTCATACTTTCTAAAGCTTCAATACAAAACAAGTGAAGACCCAGGTCGAAAAAGAAGTACAGTATCAGTTCCGCCCAAATCCAAAATCCTTCGCCGAGACTTGACATATCACCCCATTATGTTCGTCCTTTGTGGAGGTAATGAGTAGAATATTAACACAATTTGTAAAACCAGTGTATGAATCAGTTCTCTGGTATGTTGTGTATCTTACACGGGATACCCGACAACTAGATACGGGTGGATGGACAGGGCGATCCTCAGGTGCAGATAGCTGGGATCTGCCGCCAGACTTTCAGTGCGGAGATACATAGATGTACCTTTAGCACGGTCGTTTTTCCCATCATCACTCTGTGGACTCATTGAGCGTATTCGTTTCAAATTATCGATCAACCCTAGGGTGATGAAATTAGCCAATGACCAAACACTCATTATGATACGAGTATATCCCCATTGACTAATTTCACCACGCGACAGTCACCCTAGGGTAGATCGACTGTTGAATCGAATTCGGGAGTTGAGTCATAGACAAATTAACGTTTCAGCTTGGCCAAGCATACTTACTTTTCACAGGATCTGTCTTGTGCATTGACGGTGAAGCAATACTATCTATTACTGGGAGTGACTGAGTGTAGAGTAAGAGAGTTGAGTTTTTATGTAGGTTTTCACACATTAACTCAATAGACTTCTGGCTATGTAAATAAGCAACCTTTTAAAACTCCGGTCTATGGCAGGATATTTCTGTATTGTTATTTTCTAGAGATTCCCTTTGAACACATTCCAATAGTTTCCAATAGAATTTATTCACAGTATCTTTACATCACCAGGTATGATTTGCTTATTCGATCGGACATCACTTGATCGACGTATAACATAATATTAAAGACATTGTGATATGAATTAATTTAGTAATAATATAGATATGCTATTTAAAACATATTCATGGTACGAGAATATTATTTTTCTGTAATTAATTTAATAATAATTATAGATATATTAATTTAAGACATTGTGATATGAATTAATTTTGTAATAATATAGATATGCTATTTAAAACATATTTCATGGTACGAGAATAATAATGTTCTTCAACATTATATAATGTACATATTTTTTTCTAAATCTTCAAACAAAACTTTAAATTATTTCAGTGACTGAAACACTAGTAACCAAATGTAATAAGACACAATAGGGGTCAAATGCTACAATATGTAAAATATATAAAATGCTACAATTATATAGCATAAAACAATCATTATTATAAAACAGCATAAACAGTTTGGTGGCAGTTGTTGAGTCTCAGTATTACTTCATTAATAAATATCAACATGCCGTAAATAGCACTATAGTCATAGTTAACTGTACAGGATATAACACTGCATGGTATACATGGTATAACACTGCATGATACACATGGTAACATGGTATAACACTGCATGATGTGGTGAACGTATACGTAACATGTTGTATATAGCATTGGACTCGTAGCTTACGTGTACATACTGCTATACGACATCTTCAAGAATACGGGCCCATAAATGTAATACTAGTAGCTGCTGGCAATAGCTCCTAGCAGTAAATCTTCTCAATAGCTATTGGCAGTAGCCATTATTAAAGACGTTTTACGGCATTGGCTTTTCCCCGATTTTAATGATTTTCTTTATATATTTTAAAATTATTTTCTTTTTATATTTTTATTTTAAAGTTGACAAACAAAAATTCATTAATTAATTGCCACAAAACGTCTTCGCCAATGCAAGGAATACTCCTGGACTACCCCACATCTCAGTCAGAAGCAAGTCACGTGTACATACGAGCCTAGCATTTCCTTGTCCTAGTAATCTCTCACACATTATTTCCAAAGTACTTACACCTATACCAAGACGGTCTGTAAACGTTCTATGTGTTCTGACTGTCCCGTCTTTAAACAGCACTCAGGAATACCAGTCTTGGTTTAAAGTCATGAGTATACCAACACGTTTACTCCCATGTACACCAAATATATGTAATAAATGATGGTCTATGAATGCTTATGCTATACTGTTGTACTTTGGTCTCCGAATATTCTGCCATGGACATGTATGCTCTTACATATACACGAATCACGTAATAATAGTTACATAATTAATATATACGTCGCATGCCGTAAATATATTTAGTGTCATGGTATTTGGAGTGATATCCAATAAAAAATATGTATATTTTCAAAATAGATCATTGAATTATAATGACATGAATAATATCGATATGATTTTGATTTGTAAATGTCTTGAGTATTCGTTCGGTGTATCTCATTCACGAGTCGAGCACCTTCTGCCATGACGTGGAAGAGTCCATTCATGACAGTGTAGATAGTTTAAATGCATGGAAGTAGATCTTTGACAGTTTCCTGTACAGAAACATAGATGGAGAATTGGATAGAGGTAGCATGACAAGACTTAGTCATCGCGCAAGACCCAAACACGATCTGGTCTAGCCCCTCTGGGCAGTAGCACTGTATGGAGATGTTTGCTTGTATGCCCTCATTTGTTTTTGTATGAATGTGCGTTTGTAATGCTGTCCTAGTGCAACACCATGTCATGGCAACGCTCCGTCAAGTCACCGTGTCTTTCTAAAGTGAAATAACAAGTGAATCTACCATCTTTGACATTGGTAAATTTGAAGGGTTCAATGTCCGTTGTCATGTTCACAGAGGGTTAAGTATGTCGGTACGTGGTTTCCGGTGGTGGGTTGTGGCGATACGGCGCACTCTCTTCACTTCCGGTCTCTGTGTCGTGACGTATGACATCAGGCGGCGGAAGTCCTTCTGGTTTCCGTTCATCACGTGACCAAACCTGCTGGCGAATCTTATTGGACACTTGCAGTCCAGTGTCGGGAACGGTTCTCGCGTGCACGATGGCGACGTCATTGTTGTCGATGGTGTAGGAGTGCTGCGTACTCCGGACGTTGTCTCCGTTTGCCAGAGCATTTTTTGGGGCGTTCAGAGCGCTTTTGATGCTCAGTGTCTCCATGTCAAGTTTCCCTCCTTTCATGGCATCGGGTCCACCTCTGATCTGTTCATTAACCTGTCCCAGGCGGGGCGCCGTCAGGGCGCGCGCGATGGACAACGCCCCTGCGTCGAACCTCCCGTGTATTTCCGTTGGTTTGTGCGACTGGCAGTACACGTTCAGATCAGCAAGGTCATTGTCATTCTGGCAGAAGTTCTTCAAATTTAAGGTCATGCCGCAAACCGCGCACCGGAAACAGACCTTGTGAAACAATACGTCCTTGATAGGTCCACGTTTTTCCATAGCATACACAGTCTTGTCACACATCAGACAGCGAGATTTTTCGCTAGGTTTGACGTAACGCGGAGCCACAGACTCGTACACGTGCTTGGTATCCGAAGTTGGGCTGACGACAGCTTCCGGTCTGGGGGAGGAAGGCACAGAGTTGTATGGACTTACGGACATTGATGACAGACTAGAGTTGTCTGTTCCGTCTTGAAGGCTACCATTTGTCACATACACGAGCTTGGTTTGATTCTGCTTCACGTAATTATCCTCCACCGGAACATAGTAGTCATACTTCGCAGAGGACAACGGCGGCACTTCCGTTTCCGCGACTTCCGACGACCTGACTACCTCTCCGTTAGCACTGTCCAGTGACAACTGTTTCATGTACGGCTGTCCTCGGAAAGGAGTCGCCATACGCTCGGGATCACTCAGATTTCGTATACCATCATCACTTCCGTATTTCGAATGCGCATGCGCACTGTTGACTACCCGTATCTTTCCGCCATCCACAGCATCGTTATCGTTCCTGTAATTTGGATGCGTTTGCACCTGTCCGTAAGAATTCCCGTTTTGACTCTGAACGCGCACCACACGACTGTTTTGGTTTGGAGACTGCGACGTGGTGGTTTGGACTTGGTAGACACTCCTGGGGTCTTCATTGACGGCGGGTGACTGGGGCTGTTGCAGCCGCACTACGTAGAAAGGTCCGGGTGACGGCGACCCCGCCACGGGAGAGGTCAGAGGTAGTTGGGAGGTCGACAGACTCTGGAAGTGGGAAGTGGGCGTGACCAGGTTTTGGAGGGACGGGGAGGGTCCCAGGAAAGGTGCTATGTTGGTGGTCAGAGGAATTATCCTGTTGTTGAAGCGCAAGTTTCCGAATTGGTCCACCAAAGGTTCCATGGTGAAGGTAGTGACGTTGTTTCCTCCCCAAAGCGGCGGTAAATTTGAGTTGGCTTGCCCGTACCCATTCAGGTCCCCATCCATTGTCAATCTGAAACAGAAATTAATGTTGTGAGAACATAGAAATTATTTTATTTTATTTATATTTTTTCGTTATTTCTATTTGATTATTTAAAGGCATATGCACTGACAAATGTCTGGTAATGCCTAGTTGCTATTAATAATGTTTAATTAAGAGTTAAACCACTGTTTAAATCGTGTTACAAATTGCTTCAAAAACCAAGACGTATAAGTAATGTTCGGAATGTAGACGTATAAAGAACTAAATAAGGATATTTGCATGCACTCGCATGCCGCAAGTAGAAAAAACAAATGTGACTTAATCTTTCTTTGAGGGGAAAACAGGTACGAAGCTTGTTTACGCCTCCACATACCAAACCTCTACGCAAACACGCACATACACACGTACATATGCACGCGCACAGACAGACTCACAGAAATACGGACAGACACAGTCTTCAGGTAACATGGTCAAATCGTCGAATTTACCGACCCTGCTCAATTCCCACTGTTTGAACATAATTTGTGAGTGCTGATAACCTTTTCTTTGAAGTATCCCAGCGTTGTTTTCTCAATCACGTACTTCCGGATTGGGTGCGGGGTAGTACTTCCGGTATGCGCAGAATACAGTTAGTCTGAGTGAAGCTTGGTGTTTTCGGAAAGAAGTATTGACTATAAAGTACAAAGCTGGGCTTTGTTAAAAACTTGTTATAATCCTCAAACAAATCAGAAATCTTTTATGACATATACGAATGAAATAAGAAGGATTTAATATCCGCAAAGGTTAAATTATATCAATACGAGTAGTTATTATTCATATTAGTGTCAGTATGAATAAATACTCGGACATCATTCAGCACTGATCGTATTGCCGTACATATAGTAGAGGCCAGTATTTCTACTCTGTATGTTCAGGGGTCTCATTATTACGAAATAAAAGCTAATTTTAACATTTATAAACATTAGCCATCGACTACACTATTGATGAGGTAAAGGCTATCTTAGTGTTACTCCGTATTTTTGTAGTGGCCCCTGATTATTCAGTATTTGTACGTAACGCAGGTTCTTAAAATGTTCTTCAAATATTGAATGTAGTATTATTCAAAGTTCTATTATACAAATGCACGTATACGTATAATTAATTTTAAGTGGCAAATGCACTTTGATGTTTGAAATAGGTAAGTGTATAATACGCAATATACGTTGTTTTTTCAGAATTCAGGTCAGCATCCGGGTCTTTGAGAGTGGAAAACAATTCGGTGGACATCCGGGTCATACTCACTTCTCTGAGAGGTCAGAATGTACTTAGGAATGTCACATGACCCTGCTTAACTAGTTTTTGTTTTCTCTTCTGCTGTCAGAGAAATGAAAGGTAGGGACTGTAAACTCTCCAACTGTTCTTATTAAGGTCACGCGAGACTTGACGCGAGACTTCATGGCGGACATTCTTTACCTTTAACAATGACGCAAATGTTGGTTTCTGATGGTCGTAATTCCTAATGTGAAGACGTTTAAATTGTTGGAAGGACGAGTTAGGAATACTTATGAGGTCGCAGACAACTGCAAATGGCATGTAACTACTGACAGACGTCAACTAATTGTAGTCATGTTGACTGTAGTCGCCATACAGCCTCGGGCACCGTGTATGTCTCTTCCCCAAATAAAAAAGAAAACGATGAAAAACAAACCACTTGTAATTCAGGGTGGCCGCAAACTGGTTTCCTGTGAATATATCAAATATGCGAATTTTGCCGGAAGGTTTTAAGCAAATCGCCAAGACAATCTTGAATTGAATATATATACTAGTACGTATATTTTTGAAGAAATGAAAGAAACAGAACTATTAGTTATTACCTCAACCCTGTTAGAATTTCTAAAAGGTTAATAACATAAATATAATTAGTATATAGATGGATTGGTGGGTGGGTGTCTAGGGTGCGTAAACAGTCAGACGTACATACAGACAGGCAGGCAGACAGACAGACAGACAGGCAGACAGGTATACAGCAGTACTGTGCAGGACATGTTCAATATCAGCAGCGAGGTAAA
Source organism: Lepetodrilus fucensis (assembly GCA_032361325.1). Classification (NCBI taxonomy): domain Eukaryota; kingdom Metazoa; phylum Mollusca; class Gastropoda; order Lepetellida; family Lepetodrilidae; genus Lepetodrilus; species Lepetodrilus fucensis. The sequence goes on from JAUTBV010111371.1 coordinate 10,411, forward strand.
TGACCATACCTTTACCTTGACTTAATATAAAGACCCCACACAGACACAATAGAGAATTACGTTGACATATGCGAGTATCAGAGACAATTAGAAGCTAGGACCCAATAGTCTCGAGACACGAACGTCCATTCGAGGTGAAGGTGTGTTAATTGGGTCCATCAATACTCGCGGACAAAGAAGTGGGGTAACTTCGTGCAGGGGACAAAGGGGACGTTTAGGGGAATGGTGGCGTTGAGTTATCTGTCGAATTACTAACAGTCCGTCAAATCCCTATTTCAATGGAGCCTTCACTGTATAAATGCTAAACTGAGAGCTACATTAATACTGTTCAATGCGTAAGTATTAACATAAAGATTACATGGACGCATGAATACACATTAGCAGTATTTTAAAATTGATAGTGTTGGCTGTGTTGTGAAGAAATAGCTTTCTGTACATAGATACTTTGAATACAAGTTTTGTGAAGTAGAAGCAAAATAGTAAGATCGGTTTTACAATATATTCAAAACTTGTAAGAACGATATTATTCACAAATCCACATTAGATTGAATACCAGTATATAATGGCAACATATGAATATTCATTTACAATGACAATTTTCGCACCAATATTATTGGAATCGTATCCTTCTCTAAAGTCAGTTACACATTTCCTTGGGAATCTTGAACAATTAGTTTTGCACCATTCAACACATTTGGAGATTTCAGAATTTAGTGGTGCCAGTGGTGCCTCGTAAGCTATTAGTACGGCAAGTTTGTATTTTACTGAAATAATCACGTGTCTACATATCTAACAAATATTAAATAGTGATGGTGAAAGGATAAAACCCTGTAGTACTCTAGTAGATGCATACGCATGTGTTGATCTAGTATGGTTACCAGTGAAGAAGTGTGGCCTGTTAATTATGAAAGCTTCTACTCGTTTGATGATAATACTAGTATAATACCTATTGTATATCGTCCCTCTTAATCCTAACTGGATGGCTCACATTTGTATTGTAAGACGTAAATAAAATATCTGTCTGTCTGTTTGTCTCTCCTAATGTGTATGGTTTTAATATCTGTGAACTTTTGCACCAGTATATGTGGTTCATTAATGTGCATATTTATTGTGGGTACGAATTTGGTCAAGGAGTCGTGCATTTAACATATACAACGACGGTGACTACTAACGATTACGGTCATCCTATCTTAAAAATGAGTCTAAGTTTAAATTACAACTAGAATGCGATCTTTTGAACAGAACACGATGCTATTCCAGAAATGTGAAGTTACTCATAAAATACTGTGTGAATCATGATGTAAACATTACAGGGATATGCTCCAATATATCGTAGATACGCCAAGGAGTGGTCATTTCGAGGTGCTATAGGTATCACCGACATAGTAAATATACTAGACAATTAAACCGCCAGTGTATCCTTTCACAAAGCTCTCTTATCCGCTAAGAGACCATAGCGCTCTCTTTGCTGTGTATATTAATTAGCTATCGGCAAAGAGAGCGTTATGGTCTCTTAGTGGATAAGAGAGCTTCGTGAAAGGATACCCTGGATCCAGTGGGATACTGATAATTGTACGTTCATTAACTGCTACAGATTTTACGTTCTGTCAGCATATACTGGGTTACACATCTTGCGGCTGATGTCTCCATGACGCGCGAGCCATCATCTGTCCTAGTATTTACATTACATCCTAGTGTCGCATATTTCGTAAGCCGATGTCAAAGTGCTAAATACCTTACATATTTTCAGATCACAAAAATCTCAATCCTGGCCTCAGATAATCAGGTTTTAACACGTGTCCACATAAACAGATGCTGTCAGCGTCTGTAGCGGCTCATTTCACAGCTAATCATGTATTATGGACACTTTGTAAATACGGTTCTGTGGGGCGCGGATTATTCCCTCTGTTCAAATACCAGTAAGAGTGGGAAATACTTATATTGACATAGCAACACTTCAGCAAATTTTTATTTCAATAGAGAGACGATTACAGTCGGGGTTTACTTTTCTTTTTCTTTCGTATAGGCTTTGTTGTTGGACATTGCTTTCTCATTTACAATATCTTCCGTATGTTTTCCAAGTATGTCAATGTGTATGTGTGTTGTGCATTGCTGTAGGGTTATAGATCATGTGTATGCAGTTGATTGTACTTGTGTTGGCATGTTGGCATAACTGCTTATATTACTTGTACGAACGTCCGATTATAGGAGAGAGAGAAAAGGAAATTTACGAAAAACATAATTCATATTCATTCTGAAAAATATAACTTTATGCGATATGAAAAAATGACAAAACGGATTAAATTTGACGACATTCATCGGCGTAGTTCCGGTTAAAGATACACTAGACTAAGTGACTATATACATGTTGGTTTAATGGGGAAAAGCTATGTTACAGATCATATATGCAGTTGTATGTGAGCCTAAATGCTTGTATAGCCACGTACGTGTAGGTGTTTGAACGAACGAGCAATTGCAGGGGAGAAAATGACGAAATTTACGAAGAACATTATTCATTTTCATTCTCAAAAATTCACATTATGCAATATGGGGGAAAATGACAAAACGAATTTAATTTGACGACATTCATCGGCGTAGTTCCTGTTAAACATACACAAGTGTTTATAGAAATTTACCAAGAACATTCATATTCATTCTAAATATTTAACATCATGCTAGGCCTATATGAAAAAAACTGAAAAAACTGATTCAATTTGACGACATTCATCGGCGTAGTTCATCTTAAACATACACTAGTGTTTATAGAAATTTACCAAGAACATTCATATTCATTCTCAAACTTTCACATCATGCTATAGGCATATATGAAAAAAAATGACAAAACGGATTCAACTTGACGACATTCATCGGCGTAGTTCCGGTTAAACATACACTAGTGTCTATAGAAAGCTATGGGGGATTATCTGTACCATCAGAGCACGAAGAGGTATATACTATATAATAGGGGACAGAGATTTGAACAGTGAGTGGTACAACAGAATACCTGTTCTACAAGCAAATCAGGTTCTTTAGTTGGTATAGCTGTCTGAAGTTTTCAGATTTCTCTGGTTTGTAAGTAAGTGTGTATACGACTCTCTGATTACGCCAGATAGTGGAACATGTACAGAAAGAAACTGTTATCGCTGGGGATTGTTATCGAAATGTGTCGCCACTCTGTAGGTATTCTTTATAATTAGGTTCTCACTCTATCCTTGTTGAATATGATCCCCGTATACGCGGTTGTACATGTGTAAAATGGCAGCATGGGAAGGAGTGTTACAATGATACTCATTCCTCACGGCGGATGCGGGTGATACATTAGTGACGACTGCTAAGTTTATAATTATAGTCGGACAGATTTCTTACAACTCAAGGTTGTACAAGAGTATAATACATGTAAACACAGCAAACACACATGCATAGGATCAAGATGGTTTGCGACGTTTACCTTTAGGGGTTTGTAATACGAGTATACTACACACTAGATAAGAAGCATGATAACATGCATACAACTTGACATGCATCCCTCTTCACATATTTCTCTACGGCGGAGGAGATGTCGTATATAAATACACGAACTACATCTTCATCGGTCATGTCTCGGTGTCTACATCTACATATATAGCTCATATCACGGTGAATGTTTATAAACATCCCACATTTATAAGATGAAAGACCGACATGCATATCTATAGACAAACACGTTCTACTACGTTCCGGTGAACAACACGCACAATAACCAATGAAGTTATGTTAATGAAGCGAATGATTCAGACAGATGCTTGTGGTTTCATGCACTGCGGTTTAACCTTCTCACTGCTGCGGGCATATATATATAA
>JAUTBV010111382.1:0-14249 GCA_032361325.1 Lepetodrilus fucensis
TGTGTAGTATTTATGTACATTTTAATAGTTTAATAAAGTGAAAAGTAAGCATGTTTTGTTTTGTTGAAAAATAGGTTGTTCTTTAAAAAAAATAAGGCATAAAAATGTTAGAACACGTAGAGTATCTTGTTGGAATTACACTATTCTACTGTTACCACTTTAGCTCAAAAACAGTTCTTGACATCACTGTCTTATATATTTTTTTCAAGAATGCCATGGGCAAATTTATAAAAGTAATATGCCTTACTAAAATTATCCTCAAAATATTATTATTTAAAGTGAATTTAAATAATACAATGTGATGGCATATTCAGTATTGCCAAACATTTTACCTTCAATATAGTATGCCTATGCGAACATTAGAGTTGTCTCCCTTGCATGATATATAATGAAGCAAATACATACGGACCATATTCAGGTTGTCTATCAGGGGTTGCAGTGGAGATTTGTCAATACGGCATACAGCGGTGGAAAGCTTTGGGAAGTACAAACATGATTTTATGTACATGTATATTAAGTGAATTATAGCTAAGAACTAGTCCAAAACAACCATAAATACCTGTGATTTTATGCCTTTAAACATTTAAAGATGTATAGTTTTGTGTAGTTTCTAAAAAGTAAACAATCCTCAACCTTTACGGCATCCGGTAGATTTCGGACAATGGTTCAAAGATTAGAAAAACCAACCTATTAGATCCTTTCTACTAAATAATAGGAATTTATCAAATGTCAAATGTGACACCAGTAATCATCAGATATGGATACAACAGCCATTACTTGAATGGTTCCTCTGGCCCTCCTCTCCCTAGCCCTTGTCAAAGACATGTTGTAGACAAAATAATCGATTATTAACGATTTTGTTGTTGTTGGAAGTGTCAACTTAAAAATAAATAATTAAAAACCGACAACATTTTTCCACAAAACATCTTTTACGAGGCCCAGATCCTCCGTAGCTGTAGTTGGAAGTAGCTGGGAGTAGCTGTAGTTGGGAATAGCTGTAGTTGGGAGTAGCTGTAGTTGGGAATAGCTGTAGTTGGGAGTAGCTGTAGTTGGGAATCGGAAAGAAAGACAAGACAAATAAATATTAGCCTAATAGCTTTTATTTTCAACCTCTGAAGAAATACTAGATATGAGATAAAATGATGTAAAACTTAACCGAGGGGAGCAGAAACAGATGAATGACTGAATGGTACAAATAATCCACTTAGGTATGTACAGCTCGAGTTGACAATTTGGAGCTATTTGCAGACCTTTCAGATCATTACACACAGACCCATTACACACAGACCCATTAGCAGTTGCACCAAATTATGCATTGCTTTCAAGACATTTGTAAACATGCTAAAAACAATGAATTTGTACGTAAAGGGAAATAATTCACAAAACATTCGCTTCAAATATTTCTACCACATTGCTCTGCTTATGTGTCTTGTGTAAAAGATCTGTTACTAGTCGAAACACTTTTATTTAGTAAGATCATGTTGGGCACAAAACCATTACTTAAATGCAAACCTTACTGAACCTCCTTGGTGCAACCCTAACAGAACCTCTTTCATCATTTCATCACTAGAGTGCTAATTTATAATTTTCATACTAGCATGGCGTAAAACTTTATATGTTATTTAAATACACAAATAAAGAGATAAGTTGTTCCGCAACCTAGCCGAAATCTGAGTATTCTCTTTTCCACTATGACGTTAATATTAGAAGGAGTTACACACTGGAGACTACGTCAACAAAACACTAGTGATGTTTGAGAAATAGGGTGCGTACAGACTTGCCCCCCATCAACATAGCAAATATACTGAGTCCCCAAAAGCATGGTGTGAAATGATTGGTAGGTAACATGACAATAAAAATCGATGACGACTGAATTTGAGGACAATTATTGCGTAAAATCATTGAAATCGTAAAATCATTGAAATCAGAAAGATACAAGTGCTACACTAATAGAATATCGGGTCGGGGCAGTTCATATTAGGGATAGAGAGAGAGGAGGGGGCATATTTAATGAAATGGAATGTAAATGGGAACGAAAAAAATTGTGTTGGTACATCACAGTGAGAAGATCATCCATCCGATCAACTTCCGGGAAATATCTCCCCCGAAACTCGTACAAACATACATACTATCATGGGTTGATATATATATGGCGAATACAGATACTAAAATGAAAAATATCAAACATTTTGTACACTAAAATGTACAATAAAACATCTTATATTCCTCCTAAAATCATTCTATTTAAATTAAATCTTATAACAACAATAAATCTAAGGCCAATCTGCTACTAGTAAAGACGCAGATATTCGCAACGCAGACACGAGCGTTCCCTTATGCTTTATTATTGGACTATAGAAATTATCTGGAGTATGTATATACATCACAAATGAATGTGGATCTATGCACAACAGCGTACACTTGTAAAACGACAAAAGACCTGGTTCTGGGCTAAACTGGGATTCGGGGTCTCGCTCATCAAACCAGTGCGGTCATGTTTTGTTGTCAACACAAATTTGCGAGATTTCGCGTTAAAATCTTGATGGTGTGCCAGCTTCCTGAGAATACGATCACATCCCTTCACAACACCGGCCCAGTTTACAGTCACAACAACTTCAGATGACACACCCGCTCAGTGACGTGACACATGACATTCAAAATGTGATGGCGGCTAGATTCAAAGTTTTTTTTAATAGTATGTCTCTCTCTCCACAAAGCCGCCGGGGTTTCTCCGGATGATGTATTTCCTGATCTCGTCGTAGACGAAGATTGCCAGACTGAAAGGCATGGCTGGGAACCACCATGTTAACCTGCAAGAAGAAAACAAAGAGATGAAGTATTATTACAACACTCACGATGAGTGATTATGGAGTTTTAACGTCGCTGTGGGAATCTTTCACCCATTTGCAATGACGACACTCGCAGTTATAGTAGGCTAGGTAAGGCAATGAGTTATTTATTATTTTGTGTTGCAGTGCAAATCTTTACCCTATGCACACCGATTAGTAGGCTAGGTGACTGCATTGCCATGGTACAGACAGCACATCTTATCATGATCGCATCGGAAATGTAACTTTCACAAACATTCAAGCCAGACTGTGTTTGAACTCGGGGACTTTGGATCCAAATTACAACGTTCTACCATTGTACTGCCACCCACGCTCATCAGACATATTACAACAGGAAGACATTCATGTGTCCGAGACTGACCTGAGAGGCTGCATGCGGAGTCCCTTGTCCAGTCCGGGGCAGTATGTGAGGAACGCAGCCAGGGCGGTCTCGAAGAACAGACCGAAGGTCAATCGATGGTTCCTGAAACAATGACAAATGGTCGTGCTAAACAGGTTTCCTTTGCTTTAAGACTAGACTGAGCATTAGTTGAATCCTAACACACCCTTCCCTATATGCATTCACAAATGTCAAATTAATATGATGTTATTGAACAATTTATCTATTTTACTCATTAATTACAATTTGCAATTATCTATTACAGCATTAATTTTACTTACAATTTCTAAATTTGACAAAACACAGAAATACTGAAGGCGTAAAATTAAATATTTTAACCCTCTCCCTGTTGGATTAGGCACAGATACTGCTGTTTAGGGCATCTCCAGTTGCCTTCAGCATGGAGAGGGTTAAATGCTTCATGTGAATGAGTGGATTGTTTTACATCACAGCGGGAACCTTTCACCCATAGACGCTTGAGGAAAAGATATTCTACAAAGTCGGGTTCCTTTTCCCATCGACTTACTTCATTCCTTGCTGGAACAATGACAGCCTCCTGGTCTTGCAGATGATGAGATCGGCCCACTGCACGATCACGATGGACACGAAGAAGGCGGTGTGACACGTGTACTCCAGGCGCTTCCTCTGTGCATAGGTCTGGAACACCATTGACAAATGTTTTGCTAGTCGACTGAATGAATTAGTTCTTTACACCACTGTTTCCCTCGTACGTATGCGACGAGTTGAAATGGAAAGTGAGAATCTAATAATGAAAGGGAGAATGCTTTATTTTATAATTAATGTGATTTTTGTATGGGTGAGTGAGCGATTAAGGAGTTTGTCGTTGCTGCGGGAATCCTTCGCCAATTTGTGACAATGTTTTTTTACGGGAGGAAGTGCTTCCTCTGTCCGTAAGTCTGCAAAAGGACAAGGAATTTGTTTTGTGAAAAGGCATGGAAAATGGAAATTATAAAAACACTACCATTGCTACAAGAAACTATGTGTGTTGGCAGCTATAGAAACTTACCTTTAAAACATACTCGCCCGAATAATGATACAAATAGCAAATGTTTACAAAAAACATGGGGAAAAATGGCTCGGGCCAGCGGTAATTTCGAAAACTGGGTGTTGGGTACTATTACATGACCATGTCATTCCTTGGATTCGAACCCAAGTTGATGGATTATGATTGCAACACTCTACTGAAATATCTAATATGGTAACTCTACTGACAGAGACCAGACCCCGAGATTACAAACTTTTCTGAGTATGATTTCATGTTCAAGTTTTGACCTTGAGCATGAAATTGTGCTCAGAGTACAATTTCATACTCAACTTTTGTTTATAAAATATCATGTTTTTTAGCATAGCACGTCAGTTGAGCACAAAAACATACTAAGAAAAGTTTTGTAATCTCTGGGCCTTGTCGTGAGATTACGAAACATTTTCTGAGTACGATGTCATGCTCAACTGAACGTTTTGTTAATAAATTTCCAAATATAATTTGATCTTGAGAATGAAATCGTCCTTAAAAACGGTTCGTCATCTCGGGGCCAGTATAATAATATTCAGCGTTTACGACGCATTGTACACCACTGATCGGACAGATGGCAGTACTTACCAGGGATAGAAATTAACACTCGCCCGGGCCATTTCACCCAATATGCTAAAGGAATCTTAAGGGCCAGTAGAAATTCATGGTTTTTTTTGTAAACATTTGTTATTTGTATCATTATTGGAGCCAGTAAGTTTTAAAGGTAAGTTTTTTATTGCTGGTACTTACCCATTCCTGTCCGTAGGAATCCTCCAGATCATTGAGCCCTCTGGCATCCCACTCCTTCCTCAGGCCAAACAGTCGTTTAGCCCAGAATCCGTTCTCGCCCAAAATGACGAAATACACAAAGAATCCTGCCGACGCCTGGATCATTCCGATCTGGCCATACGCCATACTGATTAATCTGGAAACATGAAGACAATCTCATTAAACTTACCTGATTTAGTCAAACAATACGATTACATTACAAAATAATACTGATCATAAATAGCTGTTGTAGTATTTATAATAAATTGGTTCACAGATTTGTTTTTGAGGTAACTCTGATGTTGGAGGAGGGGGAACAAATTTTTTTTTTTAAATTGGCCAATAGATTTAATGGATTTTGATAATGTGATTAGAGTAAGAAAACAATTGTGTAAACCTTTCGTTGACGAGTTTATCCTTGAGGGCGTCTCTAGGCTGCCTCTTCATGATGTCGCTCTCGGCCTGCTCGTACGCCAGGGAGATGGCGGGCACCATGTCAGTTCCAAGATCGATACACAGGATGGTGATGGTTCCCAGGGGCAGGGGGATGTCGCACAGGATGAAGAACAGGAAGGGCGAGATCTCGGGAATGTTGGAGGTCAGAGTGTAGGCGATGGACTTCTTCAAGTTGTCGAAGATCAGACGGCCTGGAAGACAAAATACACTTTTTAAATGCGAATTTCACCAATTGTGGAGAAGGCCTAAGCAAAGGCACTGCCACGAACATGATAATGAAGCAAGTTGGATTTCGCGAAAATTAACGCAGAATGTTTACCTTCTTCAACGCCCGTTACGATGGAGGCAAAGTTATCGTCCAACAGGATCATGTCTGCGGCTTGCTTGCTGACGTCACTGCCGGCAATTCCCATGGCAACACCGATATCTGCCTTCTTCAGGGCAGGGGAGTCGTTGACACCATCCCCAGTTACGGCAACGATGGCACCCATACGCTGGCAACCCTCCACGATGATCAGCTTCTGTTGTGGGGAGGTACGGGCGAACACGATCTCTGTGTGGTTGTTCAGAATCTCGTCAATCTGTGCCGGGGTCATGTCTCTCAGATCAGCTCCGTGAACAACTGCAGCCTTGGCCTCTCTGCAAAAATAAAACAATAATAATAAATAATAAATAATAAATAATAAATAATAAATAATAAATAATAATTAAATAATAATTAAATAATAATTAAATAATAAATAATAATTAAATAATAATTAAATAATAATTAAATAATAATTAAATAATAATTAAATAATAATAATCAATAATAATCAATAATAATCAATAATAATCAATAATAACAATAATAATTAATAAAGCTCCTAGGATCTAGACTAGCCACTCAATGGCGCATTCTGTATCCAAAATACTATGCATTGTGTGATCACTATGATTTCTTAAAATTTGTCCAAGCATTGAAAAAAATACATGATTATTATTGTGATTTCAGCGGAAAACAAGCCTAAATTCTGGGTGCTGCAAGCCCCAAGCCACATTCATGGCAAATAAATTGATCCCTGGACAAATAAAATCTGCAGAAAATGTCCATGCCTGGTTTTATAAGACAAACCTGGGGTCAACCTCTTCCACTGGCATTCCCTTCTGTTCAGCAATGTCCTCCACTGTCCTGCTTCCTTCCGAGATGATGCCTACGCCCTTAGCGATAGCCTTGGCTGTGATTGGGTGATCACCGGTAACCATGATAACCTGGCAACAAAACACAAACATGATTAGTATTGTAAACAATTCATCAAATACAACAAGATGGCAATCATTGGTCTTTGAAATTCATAAGGTGAATGTAATTAATCCAAACAAATGAATAAAGTGAGGGAGGTATTGTTGTAAAATGCAGCAGCAATTTTTCACCCATATACGACAAGAATAAATAAAGATAAAGAAAATATGTTTACTATATCATTTTAATGTTGCTACCAATTAAAGCTATTACCAGAACTGATGGCAAATATGGCCAAAGGATTTCATATGCAATCGATTTTGGTTTTCACTTTCCAACGACTTACAGTGACTTATGTCATGGCAGGAACATTTCACCCATACGCGACGACATTTCAGTCAATAGAGACTTGCAGCCCACGATAAAACATTGCAGTATTTACCTTGATTCCAGCACTACGGCACTTTCCGACGGCATCGGGCACGGCAGCACGGGGAGGGTCAATCATGGCCATGAGTCCGACGAATCGCAGGTTCGACAGGGGGAAGTTGGGACCGTCAGGGTCAAAAGCATAGCCAGGGGGGAACTGGTCGATGGGCAGGAAGAAGTCACAGAATCCTGGAAATAAGCCCAAAAATAACGATACATTTTACAAATTATTGTTTTACATTAGAGCTGGAAGCTTTCAGTGTTTCACCCATATATAACAAACCAATATTATGAAGTAGAGTATTTACTAGTATTCAAATGTTTATAAACATATGAAGCACCCTGAAAATCCTTATTCATATTCCACAATCAGGGGCTTAGATGTCTATACTCCGGTACACTGATGTATCCACACTACAGGGCTTAATTTAGCCATGGTAACCTAATTGTATATTTGGCGACCAATGTTTCATTTATGTTAAGTGTTTCTGGGCATGCAGGAGCCAAAACATAACTTTGAGGCCTGAATCTTCTAGTTCTAGCTATTTTCTTTTTCAAACAACATAAAGTTATCACAGTTACATTGAAATACCATCAGCTACACCCCTGACAATACCAAACCTCCTAACACAGAAGACAAAAATTACTTAAAACAGTAAAGCATTGACATAGAATGATACCATGGTGTCTTAATACATAGTCCCAAGATTTTATCTAAGTCACTATAGATCTATTATATCACATCACAGTTCAATAAATAGTGCAAGATTTATTGGAGTTGCTATAGATGCCACCAGTTTAATTCAACTGACCTAGGACACGCTCTCCAAGACCTCCGAGTTCCAGGTAAGCAGCGTTGAAGGCCTCTCTGAAGGCATCATCGACGACCTGTTCCTTGCCGTTCATCAACACACAGCTGCACCTGTCGAGAATTCTCTCGGGGGCGCCCTTCATGACGATGAGGTGGCGGGGGTCATTGGGGTCCTCAGTCTCGTGGACGGAAACCTAGCAACAAAAAAAATCAAACAAAAGATTTTAAAATGTTATCGCGAAAAAGGAATTATCCTTCCAATGAACACAAATATTGATTTTTATATTACAGTCAAACCCTGTTACATATACTGAACCGATAAGCAAAACTGGATCATCGGATTAATAATTCATCGAGTTAAAAGTATGTGTTAGGAAATCTGTATTGGTAAAATGTTCACCTGTAAGCGGAGAAATCGTTATAATGGAAACCGTCAAAATAGGGTCCTGACTATGAGTAAGTGATTTATTGTTTTACATTGCAGTGGGAATATGTCACCTATAAATGCGACAATTTAATATCATACATTCATTAATTAATTGTGAATAATTAGACGGACCAGTATGACAGAGTTATCTCCCTTGTATTCCGCAATCAAACCATACCTGGTATTTGTTGGTGGAGTTGAAGGGGATTTCGGTGACCTTCTTGTTTCGGCGACGGAATTCTGTGACCTTGCCGATGGAGAGCTCGACACATTTCAACAGAGCAGATTCAGAAGCATCACCATTGCACTCTCTGAAATATCACCAAGAAAATAGATAACCTTCAACGATAAACAAGCATCAATCGAATGGTAAAAGATCAAATACAACTTGACAAAATTCAATTAGTAAATTAGAGAATTTTTCAAGAATTTACCTCTTGAGGATGGGTGTGTCATCTTGGTTGATCTTGAACTCAGCACGATTACACAACATAGCGACTCTGGCAAGATTCATCCAGGTGGCATCACTACGACTGTAGGTGGCGTCTGCAACATAACAGCATTAATTAGGCTCAATAATCTTGAAAGCAAACATATGACAACCAAAAAACTAAACGATTTGCCAAAATGTGAGTTTGACGAGTTAATTTAAGGTTTTATAGGTAAAATAATTGTATTTATTTATTTATTCCTCAATGTACATGATTGCATGTAACTAAATGTAATGGCATGTAACCGAGTGTAATGGCATGGAACTCACTGGACTGGTCATCACTAGTGTCAGCTTCCACAATACGTCCGTCGAACCACATGTGGGCAACGGTCATCCTGTTCTGTGTCAGTGTTCCGGTCTTGTCCGAGCAGATGGTGGACGTGGATCCAAGGGTCTCCACAGCTTCCAAGTTCTTGACCAGGCAGTTCTTGCTGGCCATACGTTTGGCAGTCAGAGTCAGGCAGACCTACAACACAGAGAGAGTGATAGTTCAGAGAACATCTACACACAGGCAATAAGCATGATAGACCTAATAAGACGCGATCAGACGCTACCACATGCACACACAACTACCAGCATTTCCTTTATACCTGAACACAGGGATATTATTTAAAGTTGTATACAATATATTGACCCATTCATTCTCTTTCCATTTCTAGTCCATAATAAAGCCGAACATCGGCATTGTAGGTGTGTCCCTTACAGTGACGGTAGCCAGAAGTCCCTCGGGCACGTTGGCGACAATGATACCAATCAGGAAAATGACAGCGTCCAGCCAGAAGTAGCCGAGGATGAAGGCAATGACGAAGAAACTGACTCCCAAGAAAACGGCCACGCCGGTAATCAGATGAATGAAGTGGCCAATCTCCTTGGCGATGGGTGTCTCTCCAACTTCGAGCCCAGAGGCCAGGTTAGCAATACGACCCATTACAGTCTTATCTCCAGTTCGCACAACGATACCGCGCATAGTTCCTAAACAGAAAGTCAACATTAGTTACATGAATAATGAAAGTAGCCGAGATTGACACAATGAAAGTTTTCATAATTACGAAGCGGACTAACTAAAAATAAGCTTCTCTTAAAAATGTGAATGCAAGTTGTCATATCTGATCACACAAGCACAGCAGCCAATTCATAATTTCATTAAAAATCTGTACCCTCGACAGCATTTGTAGAGAAGAAAGCCAAGTTCCTAGTCTCCAGTGGATTCTCGTGAGTAAAATCGGCGGTACGAGTTTGAGGTTCCGACTCTCCGGTCAATGAAGAGTTGTCCACCTGTCAACAACCAAACAAACTAATATTACCATCAATCCGATTTCTTGTCCCAAACATCCACAACAACAAAAAAACAATGGTTATTGTTATTACCCATACATTAATATATTACCCATTAATTAATTAGTTTTATGTCACAGCTGGAATATTTCACCCATAGGCGACGACAAGCAATGTTACTTTACAATGCATTTACTAATTAATACTGCATTACCCATACAAGGATGGATTTAAATCAAAACAAAATTAGCAAATTACATAAAAGGTAAAAATGAGTCATTACTTTAAATCAGTGAAAACTCCCTTATCAGTGGTCAGCGATACATTCAAAGAAAACCTTTTTAGCAATCTGCCATGTACCAACATTTATGAGAATACAATAAAACATATTTAAATATTTTTTTTTAAGCAAATTATAAATGCAATTTTCTACATCTGCTGAGAGGTCGAGGACTGACCTTGAAACTGTGAGCCGTGATGACACGGACGTCCGCAGGAACTCTGTCTCCGAACTTCACTTCGATGATGTCTCCTAGGACAAGATCCTCAGCATGGATGTTGTGTTTTTCTCCGCCTCGCACAGCTACAGCGAACTGAAGACATCCAAAGAACATGAGTCACATAACATCTCTACATTCACTTTTAGAGGTCTAGAACATGTATCCTGGTGCTCATCAAACTATTTGTCCTGTATTTTTCTCTATTTTTATTTGGGGGTTAGAGCTGCTTTCTTTCACCATATCTTTACACAGTAATGGTGAACATGGTAAATGTGTACTTACTTGAGGAACCATGTTTTTGAAGGAATCCATAATTCTTGAACTCTTGGCTTCTTGGTAATACGAGAAACAGCCAGTGACAACGACTACACCAGTAAGTACAATACCTAAATATAACTGGAAAAAAATAAGAAATGCATAATATTAATAGTAGTTTATTCAATAATAATAAATAAAAGTTACATAAAAGAAATATACAAATAATAATAATTACGCAACAAATAATAATAATGCTCACATAATATTACTTACATACAATAATAATACTTACATAATAATACTAATAGTAATAGTACCGTAATTACTCAGGGGAAATTTTATTTGTAGGTGTTCGAATTATTAGGAAAATTGAAATTGATCAGTGTTCATATAATTATGGACAACTAAATTAAAATACCAAATATGGTTGTAAATTAAATGGTAAATAAATGAAGGATTCAATAAATAAAATAAAAACAATAATAGCAATTATTTTTGGAATAATAATTAGAAATTAGGATTTGAAAACAAATTGGTCATGTTCATAATTTTAGGGTAAGAAATAAATTATTTTTGGTAATTAATTTAGGCGTTCGAACTATAAGCTGGTTCGATTTATTAGAGTAATTACGGTAATAATTATCTTACTAATATTCTGTGTACTCACATTATCTCCTGGGGGGTTCTCCATTGCTGATGCTTGGATGGAATATGCTATGTAACAGAGAATGGCGCCTATCCACAGTAGTAGTGAAAAACCGCCAAATAACTGTTTACAAAATTTCACCCATTCGGGCGTTGTTTTAGGTGGTGTCAACGCGTTAGGACCGTCTCGTAGCAAGATCTCTTTGGCCTGTTCTACCGTTAGTCCCTGAAAGTCAAAGAAAAATCAGACATTATATATCATGTATATTAGCTTACATTTGCACTGATAAAAATAAGTCCCACAAATAATCATATTGGATAGTTGAACGATAATGATGAACAAATGAATTATGTAAATATGAGCATACTAATCTTTACGTTTACCATTTCCTTGTTTCAAGTCATTAATTTAATGAGTTGTTCATTCAATCTATCATTCATTAATTCAAGAATGAATTAATTAAACAAGAAACTATATACAGATATATGTAGCATATAAGAGAAGTTTAGCACCAATCTAAATAGTAGCTACCGTCTGAAAACCTATTCCTGTGAGCAACACTTCAACAATGGAGGTCTAACGAGCGAGATGTACGCACTACGTTGTGATCGGTCCTGCACGAGCCTCTTGTAAATATAGCTCATAGTAAAACTAATGAATTATGGAATAAAGGAACCATGAAACTACTCTGAAAAAAAATATTCGTGCAAGCAGCACTTCATTGTTGCGGGAATATTTCACCCATTTACGACAATAAGCAACACTCCAACCTCGGAGGTCTGACTTGCGAGATGTACGCACCACATTGGGGTCGGTGCTGAGTCTCTCGTACAGCTCCTCGATGGGGATCTTATGCTCCTCCATCTCCAACTCCTGCTTGAGGTCATCGAGGTTCTCCTTCTTCCTCTCCTTCTTACTCTTCTTCTTCCCCTCATTTCCCGCCGGAGTGACGGCATATCGATAGCTCTCAGCCCGAGGCTGCAAAAAATAGCATAACGTTGAAATTGCAAAATAAAATATCAGATAACTTTTCTACATATTTGGTGAAATTTAAAATATTTTACACTGTTATTAACATAAATATTAGTGATTTCCAAATGAATCTAATCTACTGGTGTGGGTTGGGAATTTACCAAAAATTGGTGATCACAATCCAACACACCACACACATTACAAGCCACCACCTTGCCCATAACCCACTTTTTTTCTCACATCCAGATTTAAACATCAAAATAAACGATTAATAAGGTGGAAAATACTCATTACGATAGCATAGCATGCCTAGAATGTCATAATCTTGACACAATGTAGACATTGCTGACAGTAATTTGTTTAGAACAAATTTATCATAATCCTCAAATATTTTATTTAATTAATTCAAAATAACATTGAACAACCTCCTTATCATGTTGATTCTTTTCAAATAGTTTTAGTTTTGGTCAAAAGAGAATTTAGTCTAAGCCAGCAAAAGAAGTATCATTATTATACATTGTGTATTAGCTTGTAGCAATATCCCAGTTAGCAAATAGTAAAATTCAAAACGTTGCTTTATCATGTTATTATCAATTATTATTTCAGACTACATATTGGGCCTATAGACAATAGCTCTATTATCTTAGATACCATGTTAGAGCATAATCAAATCTAAAAATCGAATTAAATAAATGTATGGTTTCAAATTAATGGTCTCAGAATATTAACCCTCACAGAGTCCGTTCTAGGAGCAACCAAGTCACGTGATTGATCACATGACCCATCTATTCATTCGCTAGCCCTAGCCAAGGTCACCTCCACGCCGATATCGAGCATCTTACAACAACACAAGCAACTCCGTTATTGTGTATTTCCAGTTATTGATGTTTAGGTAGTGTTTGCGACAGGCGTTAGAACTAATCAGTACAACGGGAGCAAACGCTAACCAACTGATAAAAGCTTCAGGTGTCGATTTCACATGCGCCAACTTGCAGCAAGACATTCATTTCAAACACTTTTTCTACTGGCTTATACTTTCACATGCTTGATCTAGATCTATCCTTATTAGCCCGTTAACTCCTTTGGTAGAAACAGAACCACTAACACATATGCACATCGGGTAGAAAATAGATCTACGGTCATATCTATGCGCGGATAAATTTAAAGAAGAATGTCTGAGTCATAAATTCCTATGCTGACCACTTTCCGATGTTCACAACATGCTCGATTTGACATTCTTACGATTTCAACGTGATTATGCTAATGGAAGCATAGATTTGGCTTAAATTTACAAATAAGTTTTTGTCGGACTTGTTCTAAAATCTGGAGAAAATTACAAGCATGTCCCCTAAACGACCTAGAACTAAACCTGGACCCGTCAGCTGCTCATGAATATTCATAATGTTCTTCAAATATTCGCAAAAATATATGCGATGCCCTACACAATGATGTCGGCTATTGTTGCATGTGAATTACGTATTCGGCTAAATATTCGTTTAATGAATTGCATATTGTGCCTTAAATAAGACACTGAAAGCCTTGGTAAAGCTCTGAAATCGTAAAACACCGGTTGACCTCTATGAAATGCACGCCATTTTCTGGAACACCATTTCATTTGGTTCTCAAAGCTTTCCTCCTTATCGATAACATTGAAATGCATATGTGAAACGAAGCAGCGGGTATGGGTTATAATAATTACATTATTATTAACGGTTGGTTTTGTATTAGTGA
>JAUTBV010111393.1:5427-54523 GCA_032361325.1 Lepetodrilus fucensis
GATCTTTCCACACCCCCCCCCCCCCCCCCCCGGAGTGTAATCAGTTGTGCAGCAATTAGTATTAGTTAATTGTTAGTGGTTAGGAAAATGTGAGATTTCTGCATCTGGTGGTATTCATTATTCATTAGACATTGACTGAGGCTGAGGTTTTTATCATGTAAGCTGTCAACGGCGTGTCAGCGGTTACACCCGCCATTCCAATATACATCTATTATGCAGACCCACTGGATGAGCATTTCATCATATCTGGAAGCTTATTTCCCCCCAGCAGATAAACATCTAACTAATAACTGCCCGTTTTAATTTAACGAGAATCACAACGATCTGGTTATTACTTAAATGACCTTACAGTAGATTTCCAATAAATACGTGACTGAACATAGCATGTGCTGCATATGATACACAGATCCAAATTATTAATGTTTTATATGTATTTTGTTGATTTGGGGTTTAAATCCGCTTTCAAGATTATTTTAATTTTAATTCCTTTTGTGATTTTCTCTTTAAATTAAACTAAAATACATTTTTCATGGCATTCATAATACAAAATGGACCAAAGATGACTTTTTTTTAGTTATCTTTTGTTAGAAGCTGTAAACCTTTAGACAGGTGTAAATAGTAGCTGATAATATTTAATACATAATAATGTAAATATTATATGGTAATAATTAATAAATAAAAATAAGTAAAATTCAATGTTAAAATGGAAATGTACGAGGTTCAAAATGCAGTAACAACTGCCAATAAATTTGTTTATTCCAACTTTTAAAGGTCCCTCTCCCTGTTGGATTAGTCACAGCCACTGCTCTTTCAGGGCATTTTCCATTACCTTCCGCATGGAGAGGGTTAATGAGTCGAATCTAGGAGGATCTAGTGTTCTAAACAGCTAACCGTTATGGAATAATGAAAATGCCTTGCACAAAGCCTTTTATTCACGATCTGGTGTGAAATAAGCCGACATATTTCTTTAAAATTTTCACACATGCTAAATTGGCAAAAATCACGATACCACCGCTCAACATTACAGAATTGACATTATTCAAACTTAAAAATCCTACAGGGAATCTATGAATAGGACAATGTAATTTTCAAGCCTCAATGTAATTTTCGCTTGGTCGTTAATTAAACTTGATGCCTATGAAAACCACTCACATGGAAAAAGAGCTACAATAAATGATTTATTAGCGTGCGGACAATAATCAGATTTGAAGCCGGTAACTGTCGCGATTAATTGGTAAAACAGTCCCCGCCGCTGGCCTGTCAGTCAAAATCTGCGACGTAGCTTTCATTTTGTCCTTTCGGATCCTTGGCAAATCATTTGATGGGATTATCACAAAGGAGGAATCATGCTATTGATCTTTATTGAATTTACTCATGGCTAAGCTAAAAATTATGACCAAAAGTAATTATGTCTTTGTCGTTTATTTTCTACCTCAAAAGATCCCTGATGAATTGTCCGTATGACAGAATGGAATTTTCATGTTCATGAATTCCGTGAGGATTATGCGATTTGAACATCAAAGGTAAGTCGACCAATCAGGCGCTGGTATAAAAATGCCGCCAGAGAACCGATGTAGATTTACCTGGCCGTCTGAGATTCTGTATTAAATCATATTCCTGTTCACCGTTTCTATGGTAACCATAAAATGTGAATGAAAGAAATAATGCAATGAAATATGCATTCAATCATTATTAAGTGCAAAAACAATATCCAAACAATCACATCAAAGGAAATCAAAGGACCGATCTTAAATAATTCACAGAAAAAAACCACCTCAGATTTTAATTATAAATAGAATCAGTGTGGGAAAACCCTTTACACTATAATAGTACATATAAGCTATTACATTCTATTATTAATGTGATATAAACAATTATCTAAGAGTGAATGTGAGTGATTGAATATGGAGTTTTAACGTCGCTGCAGGAATCTACATTTTATTAATTACATGTTCTTCTCAAAATAAAGCCATTTCAGCAGAGAGTAGTCTAGATGTAAATTTAGTCCTATTTATTTTTTTAAAGGAAAATTAAAATCCCAAAGTTTATTGCACATTCTTTCGAAAAAAATCAGTGTACTTTCATTATTTAAAGTTATTTATTGTTTAATTATACAGCTTATTTTTATTATCCTAGAAGTGTTTTCAACAGGTCAATATAAACTACACATCAGGGAAAGCGAGATATTACTTGCTATCTTATATAAGTCACAGCATAGATTGATAACTATGAACATCTCTGCATGTAGGAGCCAAAATAGGGTGATAACTATGAATACTTATCTCATGTCAGAAATAGCATAGAGTGATATCTATGAATATATCACGCGAGAGATAGCATAGAGTGATAACTACGAATATCTCATGTGGGAACAAGCATAGGGTGATAACTATGAATATCCAGGAACAAAATACTGAACAAAATGAATTAAGTGCCCAGCAGATATTTTGTGGAGAAGCTTTCTACCAAATGTCTGCACTTAAGGAATCTGGTGCCATTCTCACAGCGTACCTGGAGTACCTGGACATTTGGACATTATTCGTTGTTTAAATAATACTTAAAGCTATATTAATATGTCCAAAAGGGATAATGGTACTTAATTCATTTTGTTGAGCATACACTTAAAAAATTGTCAAAAACCATTCTTACCTTTCCCTGCATTATCATTCTGATGGTGAGAATGGTCGATGAATTCGTATCGTTCTGCACCATGATTTTTTCTGTTGCCATTCCAAGATAAACCACCAATTAGAAAATTAGGGGTTGTCTCCCTTCCTCTCAATCTTTGTTATCTGAAACAACAAATTAAAAAACCCTTTAAGCATGTTGAAGAAATAACAGTTCAGAAATGTGTGTGTGTCAAATCAATCGGATCAGCAATACCTGAAATACGGAACAAGAAAGAGGTGAATGGTTAAATAAAAGTCAACGAGAGCACGTCTTCATCATACAGACCCATGACGTAAACAAATGGCTTTCTCTTAATAGCCTGGCACTTCTCTACACAACCATTGGCATGTGTCCTAACTTCTTGCACAAAAACACTACATACACAGCAAACATGAAGGACATACACAGCTAACAACAACTGTTGATGGACAACTCGTACACCTTAATTTGTGCGAAAACTGTGAAAAAGAGAATTACGTGTCGATAACAAGTACGCCAGAAGAGTGTGAATATCCAAGATTAATATTTATCGACGTATCAATCAATATTTTCTCGAATGACTTGCGCTATGATTTGTTCCAGGCATTGTCTGCAGTTCAACGATATCACACTAAGGCATATTCTTGTTGTGTGGCATGTGGCATGGTACATGGTACAGTACACCCAGCATATTGTTGATAAAAATGGTACATGGTACAGTATACACCTAGTATATATTCAGTAAAAAACAAAACAAGTACAATGTCAATTTGACTGCTGCATGGACATTTATCATAATGTTTAGATGATGATGGCATCGATGAAGATAAAACAAGAATTAACATATGTATTGATCCACAGGGTATTGACAGGAGAGTAGAAATCCTGAGATTTGACATAGCACAGAAATATATCTTAAGTTGTATCCATAATACAAAGAAGCGTATACATAGAGTATACAGCACACACTAGCATGTCTACATAGTGAACGAGTGAGCGAGTTGTTTTACGTCACAGCGGAAATCCTTAACCCTTACACGCAACGATGAATTATTTAATAATGTAATAAATGGGTTAAAATGAAATGCAGCATGAAGCATAGTATACGATTGATAGCATATATACCTATGGTACATATGGTAAACTGTAGCATGGATACACTGTACAAAATAGATTGCATATAGTAATCATGAATCAACAGCAATGTATCAGGGAACCCAGCTCTAATGTACTAGCAATAATAAAAGGCCACAGAAGAGTACAACCTATGCACAATACTATGCACACATTAATCATGTATCACCAGCATGTATGAGGTAACACAACACCAATGATGTTCCCAATAGTAAAATCACAAGGTCATAGAAGAGTACATACTGCACACTAGTATGTGCACACAGTAGTCATGGATCACCAGCATGTATGAGGGAATACAGCACCAATGATATTACCAAGAGTTAAAAACACAAGGTCGAGGAAGAGTACATCAACCATTGGACCAATGCCACTGCAGTGTGTCCTTCAACAGGTCAATATCGAGAGCCTCGCCATCTTCCTGGTCCTCAATCCCTCTGGAGGACAATGATGACCTAGAGAGGACATAGGACGAACCTAGGATTTCCCCAGAGGACCAAGATCCCAGAGGACATAGCACGAAATTCAAAAATGACATAGAATGGCCCAATAGGACAAAGGATGGATGGAGTGAGTGAGTGAATATGGAGTTTAACATCGCTGCAGGAATCTTTCACCCATCTGCGACGACAAAGGATGGAGAGAAGACTAATCAAGGATGAATTGAGGCCCAATTGAGGACTCAGAGATGATCCAGCATGGACCCAGCTGCTATAGTGTGGATCCAGAAGGAACCTAGCAAGCGATCCAAGACAATGGCAACAACAACATCATCAGCAGCAACAACAGCCCACTGCCCTATGGACATGATTTTGTAGCTAGGACAGCAGATTGAGGACCCAGAGAAAACCTAGCAAGCAATGAACCAAGACAATGGCAACAACAAAAGCAGCAGCAGCAGTAACACCAACAGGCAACTGCATCTTACCCATGGACACGCATCCTGTAGGAACAACTCCGATCCTGAAAATGCTATCCACACTGTACAGTGGCGTCTCTCTCTCTGGTCACAAGTGTCAACCCTACCTCAGCTCATAAGACACGTCCATTCATAGCAAATCACTGTCAACCAAACTCTATAAATCTGGGCTTTATTAAGCATAGCAGATCTGTACGACACATGCTGGAGCCCCTTGATTATAGTGAGGGATCAATGAAATTCGGCCTGGAGGGAGGGAGGGGGGGGGGAGAGAGAGAAATAGATAGAGAGAGGCGGAGAGAGAAAGGAGAGAGAAAGGGGAGAGAGGGAGTGGAGAGAGAGAGAGAGAAAGAGAGAGAGATAAAGAGAGAGAGAGAGAGAGAGAGAGAGAGAGAGAGAGAAAGAGAGAGACTGCCTAGACCACGTGCACCACAGTTATCATTAGCGGTGCTAGGACTGATGAATAGTTAGAGGAGGAAAGTGCATAGGCAATTAAGACCAAGCACTAGATTGTGGAGGACAGCCTCTCGACAGATATACCGGCTCCCTGTGTTTAGAAGACAATTAAATCTATTGGGATTAAATTAAAAAGTAATTATCAAGTATTATTAATGGATTAGAGGGTGTGGAGGATGGGGTCAGATCCATTACTGGAACTGTCCACTATGAATGTTTTTTTATACACCGGTTGTCATGGAAAATTCAGGCTTTTGGTGTGTGTGTATGTGTGTGTGTGTGTGTGTGTGTATATAGGATTATTTGGCCGAGAATACGGTACCTAATACAAACTAGAGCATATACTGTAATTGTGTTTTCTCTACAATCTTGATAACATTGTTGGAAGAAGGTTAGCAAGTCAGTGGATGATACATAGAGGTTTTATGCCAATTTTGTTACTTTTACTTTTATTTTTAAACTGTGGTTTGCTTATAATGGGAGAAGAAGCATTACTAAATAATAATAATAATAATAATTAGTAATGCTTCTTCTCCCATTATGTTATTATTATTATTATTATTATTATTATGGCACTGCAGTGGACAAGTTTGTACATTCAATGAGTGAATATGGAGTTTAACGTCGCTGCAGGAATCTTTCACCCAATTGCGACATTCAACTAATATATCATAAGATAATATAATGATACAATTAATTTAGGAAATCTCCAGATTTGTACATCAACTGATGACGGGTTAAAGTATGACAAGCATGGACGATAGTTGAATATCATACATGCTCTTAATAAAAGCCTCCTTTCCTCCGAAATATGTAATTAATTTGGCCATATTGAAAATTGTCCGGAGTAACTCATATTGATATGGTGGAGTGTGGATATGTGGATGAAAGTTTTAGAAATCGTGAGTCCACCGCATCCATCAAGAACGAGAATACGGTGATCGTCAACAGAGTATATTGATCTCGCTTGTGATTGAATTCTCGCGGTAAGTGACAGGATATCTGGCCGAATGCGACTCGACAACCAACAGTTCCACCCAACATAATTAGCCGCGCTGCTGCCAAACCAACCCTTTTCCTATCCACATGATTGGTAATTAATTTAAACCGGCTTTTGTTCACGGGTTTGGCACGGCCGACAGTTGCCATGACGAGAGAGGAATTGTTTCGGCTGTTGTCACCCTCGTTCGGACTCCGCCAATTTCTGGAATAAGTTTTACGGAAATTGTGCCGAGCGTTGTGGTTTATAATCACAACAAAAATCAATAAACATCAGGTGTGATTTTCGCGGTGGGACCTCAGTTATTGATTGTTGCGACTTATATTCTTCTACCTTACAACCTTTACAATCGCCATCATATACAATCGAGCAATCAATCACGAAAAACCCATTCACTGCGACATCACTGTGGGATAATTGTTTCAGCGGCACTCTCTTCGCTTCTCTAATGTGCAATAGCCAATTCAAAAGGCAATAATTACTTTGCGGGAGAAAAACAGACGACACATACTTTCACGTTGAACAACTCAAAAGTTACGCGACACTCACAGTCAAAAGGAATAAAACAATTCGGTGGACCCATTGTTGTACAGGGAAACAAAGCACAACACGTCAACACAAACACTAGATTTCACCAGATTAATTGTCAATTCATGGTGCGATAAAAAAAAAAATTACAGGACTTTTATTCCTAGATGAGGAGATTAATGTTTTTATTACTCGTGCGATCAATGACAACGTAATCAACCGTCTTCCATTGTATTTCAGTGATATGTTTCTAGTGGGGGAAAACCTAAAACAACTGATTTACAGACTCAAGAACCATGCTATAGATGATGCAAAAACAAAATACATGATGAATACAAAATACCATAATTTATCTTCCTCTGAATTAATTGGGGTTTAGAGTCTTCCCCGAATGTAAAAACTTTCTCAACAATAAATTATTGTAAGCTCATGAAAGTCCCAGAGAAAACAACTTAAAGGTAACGTAACTATAGAATACGATCCTAGAGCATTTACTCAGATTTCATAACGAGAAAATGAATGTTAGCGAGAAGAAAACGGAATTCAATAGTCCAACAGGATACATTCATTATCATGTTTTTCTCAAACATTTCTGTCTTTTAAAGAAATGTACATCTCATTTGGTCTGTTTCATCGATTGTATGCAAATACCTGTTACACTGCCTGGCAATAACAAGGATAGCAATTTTTCATAGATTTCTCTTTGATAATTGAAAAGTTCGCTTCCAAATATGGGATAAACATGTTTGTTTAGAACATTGCTAATGGACAAATCAATTATAGAACGGATGCATGTTTCTCGAGTGTTCGAAACAATTGTTGCAGGATATTTTAGCTGTGCATCCACACTAGACAGAATTTGCGGAATATACCTGAATATAGCAACATTAAAGAAATACAGTCTTCTAAAACAGCACTTTTGAGATGTACCCAAATACATCAATATGAACCCTCTCCATGCTGGGGGTAACCGGATATGCCCAAAACAGCTATACCTATGCCTAATCAAGCAGGGAGTAGATCAATCATCTTTTTTCTCTCTCTCTTTTACCAAAAACCTTTTTACCTCTGAATTGAAAGTTATGATTTCAGTCTTCTAACACTTTGGACTACATCTGAACACATACTTTCATAATTTAAAAAAAAATGCTTCAGGGTGGTAACAACAAATCTGGACAAAAGGCACATGACATGACATGACATACTCACGGGAGAAAAAGTTGGGTTCTGTTCAGACGACGGAGGAGAGAGAAGAGAAATAGACTGAGACAAAGGAGAAGAAGGGGCTGAACTAGACCCAGAAATGTCTTGGAGGTGCACTGGCTAAACTAGGAATGAAGCTTGGCTAACAGGCCATTACAGATACCCAGAGGCCTGGAGAGAAGACCACCACATCAATGCCCATCGAAAACAACGACCATCCCTCGTAGCGACGCTAATTACGAACAAGGACATATGAAAGATATATCTGGAATTGGATCATAAATATTGGTTACACGTGATTCAGGACAAAAAAAACCACAGCACATGCATTCCTACACGGATAGTTTTTATAATGATGGGGGGAGGGGAAAGAGAGAGAAAAAAGGGGCATCAATAGCTGAAGAAGGGTATAGGTATTTCCACAACCTCTGTCAATGCTGTACAACACATGTGTTGAAAAATCAGTTGTGGTATGCATTTGTGGTAGTCGTCTCCCTTTGATAGGAGGAAGCAAAGTCTTGGAGCGGATCTGAAAAGGCTACTTAGGTTTGGAGATGTTTACGGAAAATGGGACTTGGAGATTCTTGTAGTACCATCGACCATATTAACAATATTTCCCTACAGCTGAGAATGACAAAAAACAAACATGAGACGCATAACCAAACAACAAAAGAGGTATGACGTAGAGAATATTGGATTAGGAATCCGACGAGAACACAAAACCGAAGTATTGCGGTAATGAACGTCGATACGGAATGTGTGACACTCTACAAATAGTGAAATGAAAAGTCACGCTTGTGTACAGTGCAACGATAAAGAAACAACCGATCACACTATGCCGGTGAAAATACGTAAATTCCGCAAACTCTCACTTATGATAAAGTAATTAAGAGGGTTGGGAGATGGTGGAACCCATTGGTGTATCTTGCATATTGTATTTGACAAGTGTTTTACACTGACTTTGGAAAATAAACCGATTCAATCAACATTTTAGAGCACTAGACCAAATAACGATAATAAGAACATTCTGAAAAATCCTGATTTTCTACTAATATTCTACTAAGCATTTTGCATTTTTGTTTTAAGCATTTTGCATTTTTATTCTAAAAGTCTATTCCTTCTACAATGCAAAACATTAATTAATTCTTGTCATAACTACAGTACTATCAGTAGTATTTCTAAGTGAGAATTGATACTATTTAAAGACAATATTTATGGTACATTTCAGAATATCAGTAATACAAATCTACTCAACTTAATCAGTTAAAACTAGAATCACCAGAAATATATGTGATCTTTTACCAAGGACAGTCAGAGAGCAAGAGATAGATAGATAATTTGTATGAGGAGAGAGAAACAGGAAGAAAGGAAGAAAAGAAAGGGAGAAAAGAAAGGGAGAAAAGAAAGGGAGAAAAAGGAAGATGACAGAGTAAGATAAAGAAAGATAGACTCTGCCTATAGACTATTAACATATTAGTTGAGCTTTGGTAATAATTATAAACAGGAATATAATAATAATTTCATTTCAAGTTTCTTTGAAGCTTTATCATCATCATCATCATCATCATCATCATCATCATCATCATTCAAATGAAAATGAAAATGAACAGTGTCATCCTGTAAAACATTCATGCACACGCTATCAGCCAATTTAAAACAGTAAACGGTTAGCAGCAACAAATAAAACGAAGAGATCACACGGCAAACACTAAATTACCTAAATCAGGTTTAGTACGGAGATCCAGACCTAAACACAGATCCCACTTGGAGGCAGGGGAAGGGATGAATGAATGAATGGAGAAGCACTCTCTTCATCTACGGTTACTTATATTATATATAGCTCAGTGATACTGATGGCAACAGAGGATCCCATTGGCCGAAGCACAGAGAGATGCCATGTGTTGGATATGACAGCAAGGTTCCTGAGATGATTGACTAATTAACGAATAATTCTCCTTGATGTCGTAATGGATTGTTGTCGTTAATTGTCTTTCCATTAATAGTCTGGTCTCAAGTATATCCGATGACAAAAGTGTCTTGCTGTGAGATACAAGATATATCTGTCTTGCTGTGAGATATATCTATCTTGCTGTGAGATATATCTATTAAGTACGAGATATATATCTTACTCTGCTGTGTGATATATCTCTACCTTCTTGTGTGATTTCTACTTTGCTATGCGTGATACAAGATTTTGCTGTGTGATATATCTCTACCTTCTTGTGCGATATCTTCTTATGTGATATAAGATATATTTCTACTTAGTTGCATGATAAGAGATGTGACTATCTTGCTGTATGCTAAGAAACACAGTGCTAATTTGCGGTGTGATACGAGATGTATTTCTCTCTACATCAGTGTATGATATCTCTCTACCTCGGAATGTGATATGAGATATGAGATAAATCTCTACATCTTGCTGTGTTATACACAATGTGCGATTCAAGATATATCCATATTTTCCTATGTGATACGAGATGTGTGATGCAAGATATATATCATCCTTGCTGTCTGATATGAGAAGTATCTCACATAACTTGCTGTGCGAGTTACAGTAGCATCTGGCACTTGCAAATGATATATTGCTACCCTGTTGTTTGATACCGAAAAAAAATCCTTATTTTGCTGTGTGATATATTTATCTCTACCTTTCTGTGTGACTTGAAAATTTTTTGTTCGTTAAATACATTTGTATTAACCTTTTCCCTGCTAGATTAACCCTAAGTACTGCACTACAAATTGCATCCTATTGCCTACAACTAGACAAGGGTTAATGCTATTTTTGTGTAAAAACAAATACTATATCGCACTTGTCAGTAATCAAAGCAATTTAAAATAATTAATTAATTACATACTGAACAAAATGACAGGGAAATAAACACAAGAAGGAAGATGCTTACAAATCAGAATATATATATATTTTAAAATATATGATAATAATAATAATAATGAATCTCTGACAAATGTCTCACTATCACTTAGAATGTCTGATGAATGCCAGATTTACACGTCTCCTCATTTCTGACATGGATATCAAGTGAACACATTCCCACCACATGTATACAACATGCACTAAGTATACTTACAATGATATATGTAATCATATCTCTGCAACCCACTCACATTTACTATAAGCTACTTTGTCTGCATCTCTGTATTGAATCCATATGGTTCTGTCATTGTAGCCATGAACCCCTACCTCTCTTCTTCCCCATCCCGCCATCCCTCCACCCCCTGAGTCACTAGATCCCTACCCCCTTCCTCCTGCAACCCCCTACCCCACACCACCCCACCCATACCCTTACGTAGACCAGCAAATTCCTCTTCTCCCCACCCCATCCCACCGCATACACACACACATGTGAACAATCTTCTGCAGAAACGCCAAACAAGTCAACCAATCTATATATCTCTTATTGAATAATCTGTCATTATGCTGGGAGGGCAAATGCATGCAATATACGCTGGTATTTCCTTACCAGATGATGTGGATCCTTCTAATCATGGACACAACATGTGTTTTATACACCGCAGGGAACCTCCAGATGAAATGCTGGATGAATGACCAGGTATCATCCGAGTCTGCAGATGGACTATGACACATCCCATACCAGGCCGATATACTATTACATACTTCCTTCTTTCTCAGAGCACATTGGCTATTATCTTTCGTAGCAATCACGAATAGACAATAATACATAATCTCTGCATGAGACCATTGAAATGTGATTACTATTTCCCATTTTCGGGTCTCCCATTTCTAGAACAGTCTCAGCGACTACTTAGTGTTAATGTGAAAAGTGAAAAGGCATTTCTTAAAAATCGCATGGTATCCCATTTCTGGCTATGCATGCAACACCATGTGCATCATCAGCTGGGTTTGTCTCGTAAACCAACCCAGTCATTAGACTGCTAACCTTTGACAGATGCAATGGCACACATGTTGCCCCCTCCCCCTACCCCTTCCCTCATGATGAACACAACTTACTTAAGCGATCATCTTCCAGCTCGAAAAAAATCCCAAAGCATGTTAAATATTTTGTACGACATTCCGATATATATTTTTTTCAGAGAGCAAATCACCTGCAAATGAACGGCAAGAACTTACCTGAGTGATGTCGAATACAACTGGTAAAAGGGGTGGTGATAAACAGCGAACCCCACCCCCTTTACTAGGGCATCGGGTTACCGAAAGTAACCACTCCATAGCCTTATATTCATTGCTGGGCTAATGGAGCCCGAATCTGATACTGTTTGCTCACCTTAAACTTGAAGCAACACTGCAGGTGGATTGAAATGTCACAAAAACACAACCCTCACCTGTAACACTGTTCAAAGAGTAACTCCCCCTCCTCCCTCTCCCCCCACCCCCTCTCGTCTGAATAACAATGGGGAAGTGACCGCCCCCCCCTCCCCACCTCCCCTTTCCCCCTCATCTCTGTGAGACTAAACATCTCAGGATTAATGAGCACTGCTCAATTGCTGATTAACATCTCTTGGCTGCAAAAGCTGTGTCTTTCATACAGGCTGAGAAACAATGCCCATGAGGACACAATGTAACTAGACTACAAAGGACATAATCACTGGTGTGTTCAGGTAAATGGACTGACAAACAGCGGACTGATAACATTCTGCCTCTCTACAGACAATGGGGTAATTTACATCAAATCAACTGCCTGAATGGGTAAAGGCTTACAGCTCGTAACAACACAAACGTAAAAGTATACAATTTCCGAAATACTGACATACCTTGATAAATATCCAATCCTTTTTTTTTCCAATTTACTTTTCCTTTTTTAAATTTTTTATTTTTTGGTTGTTGTTTGTAACAGCTGCTATCATAACAAGTGCAAAAGCAATACACATTTACAAGCATTGAAACATTACACTAACAAGCAATGAAACATTATACCCATAAACAAAATGAAACCATACCCTAACAAACAAAATGAAACTATATACACTAATATAGGCAATATCAGTACAATGGCATTTGAGAATTACACCATCACAATGTATGCAAACTTTAAGTGATTCTCAGGTTTCATCATTACTACAGTTCAAAGCACATGTATTCGTACCTGTATCGTTAGTTGACTGTATTGGATCCTTCAAAATACTAGTAATCCATCGGAGCCACAACTGACTAGGTGTCACAAAATATTCCCAAAACAATGTTATGTGTTCGTATGAAGTTCGAGATAAGCCTATCAGACATGGCATTCTTCGTAGGCAACAGGTGCCGACTCACACGGGATTTGAATCTCCGATAATTATATCTTATTCGACACAAGTCTTGTGTCCCAGGTGTTGGGAACCGCCTCAGAATGATCACAAACAAATGTTGAAGCAATTAAGAAACCAATAGAGACTTAGGTACAACATAGGTGAATAAATGCATATCTACATGCAGAAGATTGTGGGGCATGTGTATTAATAGATTTACATTAGGTGATAAAAGATACCTTGTGTGTTTCGTGCAATGACTAACTATCTTTTGTTGTGATAACTGGGCCGTGAAATGGATATGAAATGGCTATGAAATTTATGATAGGTTATTTTTTATATTTGTTTTGTCCCCCCTATAATAATTATGCTCTATAACTACTCTATTAAATAGCACTGTAAATAGAAAATAGAAAAAGAAAAAAATGAATGTCAAAATACTTGTAATTATGAATGGAAAATAATTCAAAATTGATTTTTCTCTTGCTCAAAATATCAATTTACATTCAAAGATCAGAATGCTTGTTTAGACCCATTATTGGAGAATCACTGTTCATCGTGTACAACCTATCATCATTTTACACCCCAAAGCAAACCACAGAATCCAATGTCTATCCTATCATCACCAATATCCCACAGCTAAAGTTCTATAGACTCCTAGCCGTCTACTCACTGCTTGTTAACCCTCTCCTTGCTGGATTAGGCACAAGCACTGCTCTCTAGGGCATCTCCAGTTGCCTTCAACAGGGAGAGGGTTAAATTGCTGCCACTGCGTACTGGCATCCAATATTGCCATCAGCAGGGAGAAGGTTAGACAAACCCAGCACAATGCGTGCACACAACATCTGGAGATGCTAGACTGCTCTGTGCAAAGGAGTTGGAAATTGGGTGGGGAGAATGCATACCTGGACAACCTACCTGTGTAGACATGCCATGTAGAAGCAGATATATTCCAAGAAGCAGTTGTGACTAAAATGTAATTTCAGAATTTACCAGTTGTCTGAAAAGCAAGTGTCTTCATACAAGTGTCTGGAGACACGGCTTGTGCCCGACTTGTAATGCTGTTTGAAACAGCTTGAGTCTGAAACAGCTTGAAAAACAGCTTGAATTCCAGTTGAAATATAGTTTTGTCAGACTTGAAATATGGCTTGAACCACAGCCTGAAACATGGCTTGTGTCTAGCATTAAACACGGCTTGAAGAACTGCCTGAAACAAGGATTGAAGTACTGCCTGAAACACGGCTTGTGTCTGGAGTTGAAGTACAATTTGTGGCCAGCCTGAAATTCTAACTGAAACACAGCTTATCCGGCTTGAAAGACTACCTTAAACACTGTCAGAGTCATCTTGTATCTGACTTGAAGCACGACTTGTGTCCAGCTTCAAAAGCTTATGTCTAGCTGAAAACACCACCTGAAACTTGCCTTGTGCTTGAGCTTGAAACAAGACATGCATCTAGCCTCAAACACTGTATGAAACTCGTTTTGTGAATGAGTTTGAAACAAGACGTGCATCTAGCCCGAAACGCCGCCTGAAACACGGCTTGCTCCTGGACTGAAACTCTGAGGATACCTACACAGTTCTAGCTGTCATCCTGGCGGGAACTCAGACCATCAGTGTCAGCGTCTGCCAGACCGTGATGGAGGTTTCCTGTAAAGGAGGAAGGAAGCGCACTCTAGGATACCTGCTTCTACATGAGGAACCATCCCTGATCAAGGCCAATTTTGGGTTAATTGATTTCAGGGTCCAGTCAAAAGCCCAGGACACTTGGTCGGCATTTTAAAGCTGGGAATCACAGAAAGTTAAGGTCAAGTGAACCTATTGGGGGTTTCATTTCGCCCAAACTAAACTTTCATATCCAATGGAATTTTCATCTACGATATATGACGAATAAATATTTCAGTTTTATGAAAAATTACATACAGTATTTTACATTCGTGATGATTGAAATAATGCTTAACCTGAGAATTTCAAGCACTGAAGTAGAACGCAAAAAGGTGTTTTCAGTGCTCATATAAAAAGCCACCGAATATACGACATATTTAAGTGAAACAAATCAATATCCATAAAACATGGTAAACGGTACCACTCCACAAAGTTCTCGTACAAATCACCTTTATAGACCAATCAAATTCACATGAAAATGCTTTTCTATCTTCATTTGTGAATAAATCATGAAGAAACTTGATGAATAAAGCTGGGCTGAAATGCAATTTAGCCTCATTTCAACCTGCGCATTATTTCACCAAACTCAATTGCACTCCTCTGAAGCAGGTCAGGCTTAAACAGCCCCGGTCATTAATCGTGCTTGACACGTGTAAAAATTTAGCAGACAGGGCTCCTAGTAAAACTAAATGTTGCATCAATTCCAATTTGCCGGGAGAATATGACACAGTCTGCCTGGCAAGTCCCTGGCAAGTTGAAAACACTCCCAGGAAAGTAGCTCAGACAGTAGCATGACAAGACAGCGGTGGCCAGCTTTGATATTTTCCTGGTAGCAGTGACATCACTTGATACTGCACAGCTTGGTATGGAGAATTATTACCCCCTATGTTATCTCCTACATATAATTTCGCTAAACGCTGTGTGTTCTTGTTGATGCTAGTCAGCTGGGTGCTGGGGAGAGACAGAGGAAGTTAGAGGAGTTATGTCTCATGAGAAGAAGATACAGGGGAAGAACATCCATTGCCTAGGAGAACTATGCCCCCAAGGAGAATAGCATCCACTGCCTAGGAGAAGAACAGTATTTTCCACGAGAAGAACATTACTGCCTAGGAGAAGAACATCAATTGCTTAGGAGAAGAATATTAATTCCCAGAAAAACATCCACTGCCTAGGAGAAGAACATTACTACCTAGGAGAAGAACATCGACTGCTTAGGAGAAGAACATTACTGCCTAAAAGTACATCAACTGCTTAGGAGAAGAATATTACTTCCCAGAAAAACATCCACTGCCTAGGATAACATTACTCCCTAGGAGAAGAACATCCACTGCTTAGAAGAACATACCTTCTCAGAAGAAGAAAACCATTACGTTTAAACAAAAGGAAAACTTACTGAACAAATAAACAACAGTGAAAGCTTAATTTGCATTTCTCAATGGGAGAAAAAGACGCAAAAATACAAATCCAGGAAGTGGACAGTGTAAGAATGTGGGGCAGTGATTAGGAAAGTAATACTTTGATGAATCAGAAGAAAACAAGTCAGGTTGAATTCCATATTTCTTATTTGATGAATGACCACTCATACCAAGATGGATGGACCAATCTGTGCATACGTCCTTCCATATCGCTTTAATGTAATCAATAGGATTCTAATAGCCAAAATCTGACGTATCGAGTTAACGCCAGTCAATTTTGAAGGATAGCAATAATAGCCGCAGAAATGCATGATAATATTTCTAACACATTCTAATATGAAGATATTATATCTAAAAAATCATTTATTTTCATATTTGTTTTGCTATTTACATGAATTTTTATTTATCTATTTATCTATTATTTATTTTGTATTTAAATTTTTTTTATTTATAATTTATGTATTTTATATTGTTTTAATTTTATCGAAACTTTTAGTACTAATTACCTTCGAAAATCATATTCCGATTCCTAATATCCTATTTCTACATTATTTTGGAATTCAGACAGACAAGGTGTTGACCAATTAGCATTCGCTATCTGTTAAGTATAAACAATGACAGCGTGTTTTCATCCCATTGAAGGGAACTGTTTTCCCATTGCATTCGTGTTGTTGCCTGTATGGTGTGCCAGTTGCTGTAAAGTGTTGAGTGCTCACGTTTACTGTACGTGGAAGCTAGATCCTGTCTGTCAGTACATCTCAGTCAGTACATCTCAGTCAGTACATCTCAATCAGTACATCCCAAACTCTGCTAGGCATTAAGTTAAAACAGGAAATGGGCATGATTGTCTCTATCTCCTCTAAGAGGTGGGCATAATTCTCTGTTAAAAAGAGGAAGTGGGTATAAATTAATCCTCTGTTAGTACAAGAAGTGGGCATGAATCTTTGCTATGCATGAACAAGAAATGGGCATGATTCTCTGTTAGTACAAGAAGTGGACATGATGATTCTCTCAGGCATCCACAGGCATCTCCAGGCATTCTCTGATAGTATATGAAGTAGGGGTGATTCTCTTTAAGGCATGCACAAGAAGTGGGGATGATGGTTCTCTGTTAGAAAAGGAGTGGACATCATGTTCTCAGATACCCATCCACAAGAGTGAATGAGTGAATATGGAGTTTAACGTCGCTGCAGGAATCTTTCACCCATTTGCGACGAGACATCCACAAGAAGTGGGCATAATGTTTCTCCCCTATCATAGGAAGTGGGCATGAATTCTCTGCTAGAAAAAGAATTGGTAATTATGGTTATTTTCTAGTCATGAATTAGCAGATTCAAACTCAGACCCTTTGGTTCTGTGATCTGACACGCACCTGGCACATCAGCACAAAGATAGAAAACAGGTCAAAGTCGAAAACTCCAAGCACGCTCATGCACGAGGCTTTAAATCCACAGAGATAGACGTAGTCTGAACGTAGTTAACCTAGAAACATGCCTTACACCACACCTTCCCTCCCTCATTGTTTCCTGCCAGTTTCCAAGCTCCAACTCAGACCTCCCTCTAAACCTGGAACCCTGGGCTTAATGAACATGCAAAGCCGATTTAGATAAAAAGATGAGCTTGTTATGTTAGATTACTCAAGTATGCAAGAGGCTGTTGAAGCATGTGGGGCATTTTCATACTGTTGGGTCGAGGTAATCAAGTTACCTATTATTCTTCCACCCCATCCTCCACCTCCTCCTCCCTAAAATATCTTCAGATGCCTCTAGGAATTGGGTCCGCTCTGTTACGTGCACTCACTCCACACGCACTATCTCATACATCTTAAAATATTACCCATTTGAATCCACTTTAAAAGACATACGCTCACACTTGCTTTGCAGTCAAACATCCTTATTGCTTCCCTTGAAGAACTCTTCACAAGATGGAGGTCAGAAAGTGAAGTATAACCATTCAAACTTCTAAGGACAGGGGAGTAAGAACACAGGGGATCGTTGTTCACGTTCGAAAATAACCGCTTCCAAATGGCGGTAAGAGCTTATGTAATGGAAATAGAAAACATGTCAGTAATAGGCAGTAACACGTCTTCCTTTGGTACAGTTAGTGAACGATGCCCGATGCCGTTGTAAAAGGGGGTCTTCATATTTACAATATTAAGTTTCATTTCTTCCAATATAACACTGAGAAAAAACACTGAGGTTAAGTGGATTAGATGCAAGGTCTACAGATAGGGAAACCATATCGCCCAAGAATCTAACCCCACACATTATTTTGATAAATACATATATCAACACGGGTAATAAAATTAACTGGAATAAGATTTATCACTTTTATCAAAGGGGTGTTGACAAATTTCGTATCCAAAGATATGAGAGTAAGAGTGAGATTCTAATCACTTAGCGGTCTCTAGATATACTTTACAGTGATTGGTCGTTTCAGATGTGCAGCTCAGATTCTCTAATTCTTTGTGATTTATAAATGTCATAATAAATAATAAATTAATACGTTTTTAGTAATAAATGAATAGATTTATAATAAAATAAAATAATAATAAAAATGTAAATAAAAAAAGTGTTAATAATAATAGCCTAATATAATAACAATAACAACAATAATAATAATAACAGCCCAATAATAATAATAATAAATTAAAAAATAACAATGTGTAATCTTATAATGCACCAATGCTAATTATAAAATTGCTACCAAAGTCAACCGGATTCCGGCCTTCCGTTGAAGTCAGAAATGCCGACAATGCCATGCAAGAGCTGACTACCGCTGACATGTATGAAGCACACTCAGACGAGCTCAGCATGGGTTCCAGGTTATTATATGCATGCTAATCGTCTGGGAGGAAACTGACAGTCTTCCAGCCCATCTGTTGGCAGCAGGATGCCAGCCTTCAGCTGACCAGTCTGGGCCCACCCTGTACGAAACATCAGTAGCTCTAAGGAGGCAACTGCAAATCCAACGTTAGCCGTGGCGCAGTCAACAGCTGAGATTGGAGTTATGATGGTCTGCGTCACACCTTGTTCTCTTACTCTGTTCAAACTATTCCCTTGGATCAGTTCATCAAGTTTAGATTTCTGGAGAACAAATAGTCAAGAGCTACGACTACCATTGCACCTTTTCATACAGGAAGGACTAGAAAGCTGGAAGCATCCGGCTTCAGATCACGAGCGCTCATTCGTCCATCACAGATCATATATTTGCCGATGTAAGTCAATTGCGGGCGATATACGCCATATGTCCATCGAACCACGTCAATGCGGGACGTAAATTGCTTACAAGATTCACTGTGGAACCCTCCCCTCCCCTCACCTCCCCATGCCCTGCCCCTCCCCCAGCAAAGTCAAACTCCACGAGGATCTGTGGGAAGATCAAGTGGCATGGGTAAAACACGAAGATAAACTTTCCCTCCTCGGGAACGAGAGCAGCCGTGGTACTAACAGAACCTACCTCTGTACACATTCTGTCAGCCCCTACACCAACAAACACGTGTTGTGTTTATGAAATTGCAGAAACATATTTTTCTCTGAAGTTCAGAAAGTATATAAAAGGTGTGAAAACATTGAGTTGCCTCAAAATTGCTGGTGTTGTGTGTGTAGTGTAGTGTGTGTCTCTGTGTGTGTGTGTGTGTGTGTGTGTGCGCACGCACGTGTGTTGGAAGGATGGGTATGGATGGGGCGTGGATGAATCTGCAGGCTTGAAGCTCAACTGAAAACAGTTCAAAAAGGTTTCAGAGGTCTTTAACACATCATTCACAGAAACCATTCCCCGGGGTTACATTACGCCAAAGACAAACTACCAATGGTATGCTAGAACAACAGCAGAGAGTCATTATTAAGTTGCCCGTAGCGTTAAAGCATCTGTTTCGCGAATATACCATCAAATACCGCTTGATGAACCGTGCTGACAGCTTATCAAAGATTTACAAAACTTTCCGACTGATTGATGGCTGTGTGTTCTAAGGCATGGAACTACCAAGGGGAGGTAAGGAGGGTAGAGGAGGGAAGACGCAGACCATCAAATTTACACTCTCATCAAGTAAACTTGTGTCAGGATTGAAAACACATGGAAGAGAGTCCCCAGTGCCAACTCTTTCCTACACAAGAGCTGCACTCCGATTCAAACAGGAAACACGAGTCTACTACATGAATATAGTCCGCCCTCCATGTTCCTCACACCTACCACCAACTGATGCTCAAGATGCTGAAAACACAAATTTATGGCTGCGAAAGAACTTTAAAAAAAAGCAAGCTGGAGATGTTATTATTTCGCTGTTTTGTCACTCTCTGGTGTATGAAGACCGGAGATGGCTTCTCTGGCAGTCTGTCAAGCTCAAAACCTGCTTCCAGATAATTAGATCAACAAAAGATGATACTGACGTTATAAGTACAAGGTCTACATCAGACATCTTACAACCATCCAAGGCCACAGTATATTACGCTGTACTTGTTTCCTTATCTCGTCTCAGTACAGTATACCACACTTCTATAATGCATCCAATACTATTAATCAAAAAGTGAAAACAAAGATTCAATATAGAAGTCCTTTTACGTTCAAGAAATTAACAGCAACATTTGCATTTGGAAGACGTCCAACTTGCATATGATCAATGACGTCATCAAATCGTTACCCATACCAATGGTTCAGTGTGCACCGATTTGACCCTTTCAACTCCACGGGCAGTATACCGATTTATATTGAATGTGTTATACATTAGTATTTGAAATACATATAAACATTTTTAATATTCTGAAATCATTTTTGAACACATTTACTTGATTACTTAAATTAATTAGGAAAATAAATAGAATGTTCCATGTTAAGAAAACACAATGTATATCAATATATTGGACGGAATGTTTCTGCTTAAATTGGGGTTTAGAGTCACTTTCAGGATTATTTCACTTACATCACACATTGTCAGTTCAGGCAGGAAGAAACCCACAACATCTGTAGCGCTGAATGTTGCAGCAAACCTGCAAGCGCCCCACTTATTGTAGGCAAAACTCTATAAATGGCGATCTTGTGTTACTTGTCAGCTGACAAGATAGATCAGCAATCAAACGAGCATTATATCTGCTGCTTGAGTTTATATTTCTATTTCCTTCCAATACCTAAATGAACGCCGATGATGTCTGTGGTGTCAGGGTTTACTGCCGGGTCCAGACGTCCCTTTGACAACTTGCTGCTAAAGCCATCAGCACCAGCGGCTAGAAGAAGCTTTAGGGGTACTCGTACCTTTGTCTTAGATCTAGGAGGGTTTGAGGGTTTGTGCGTGTAATTCCTGGTCCATCTGATCGGTAACGACCGTCATAGAATCCGCGACTCAAAAGAAATCAAAACGTATCACGCAAAAGCTGATTATGTTGTCAAGATACGCAAAAACTAGTCCTGTCGGTCAGAGAGGACTTTCAACGTCAATCTGCTTACTATTAAGAAGATGAAGAGGAAGTGGGTCAGGCTTAATTATGAATGGGCTTAATTATGGACGGGCTTAATACTGTACGGGCTTAATTACGCCTAGGAAATATCAGCTAGATGTACAAACTAGTGGAAAATCAGAGCGCAAGTACATGGTCAGAATACAGTCAGCAAACTAAACAGAGATGCGAAAAATTAATCAGTATGCCTTCCATCGTTGACTTGTCAAACAAAACAAGAGTTGCAAAATTACCCTAAACCTGCATACTTCTTTTGAAAGTATAACTAGTTGCATAGGACTCGAACAGAACGAAACAGATATGAAAAATTACCCTAAACCTGTGTACTTATTTTGTAAATATAGTTAGTTATATACAACTTAAACAGAACAAGACACGGATGAAAAATTCTCCTCAACCTGTGGAGATGTGTACTTATTTTGTAAATAAGGCGAATTGTGTACAAAACTACAACTCAAAGTCATCTATGGTTTATGTTAACTTACAGTTTTGATTATTTATAGAAATATTCATACAATTCAACATGGCCTTTTCTTTGTTAACCCTCTCCCTATTGAATTACACACAGACCACTGCTCTATAGGGCATCTCCGATTGCCTCCAGCATGGAGAGAGTTAATGGAAGGGGAGATGTATTTGCTTAAAATCAAACTGCAATGCAATAAATAATAAAATAGAAAATAAGCTAAGAATGTTTATATAACATCAGTTGTACGAAAAACAATAAGCATTATCCCTGGGGATTTATTATTCTAACATAACGGAAGAAATATTACGCATTGGAAGATGTTACATAAATAAATGAAAATAGACTGTGGATAATACGTAAATCCACCCATGTGGATTCCATCCCGCGGAAATGTGATATGACATAGGACAACGAACATAAAAATATCTCTGGATACAACCCCACTTTAACAGTTGCTGCATAGACTTGAGTACGACATTCTTTTCCTGCGAAATACAAGCGCAAAATCTCCAAGCACGTGTAAACATTTTAAGGCCATAGCGAGGACACAGATAATAAAGAAAGTGGCGAGCACTGGGCATGTATCCTTATGTAGGACATGCACGTGGCACGTGGCAAAAAGACACAATTTATCTAGCAGGGTTTGCAACGTCGTAAAACAAAAAAATAAATGTGTAAAACCCGTTGACAGAATTGGTTGCAGGTGCTGAGACGGTTGTGGATTGAGACAGGCTTGTTCTTCCACAACTCTTCAATGGCCCGCGAGGTACCGAGAGTAATAGTTTTGTCATGTCGCTTCTTGAAAGCATTCGCGGCATTATGGCGATATTTCATAAACCTGTGCGCAATAGACTTCGTTAGCAAACGGCTTCGATCACCATCGTGAAGAGACGCAGAGTCACGTGAAACAGGCTTTCAGCGATGCCATTAACAGCATTCCGAGAGGCAGGAACTCGTGGCATGACGGTACTTCGACGAAAGAAATGACAGCACGTGTCATAACGTACATGATTACAATAGAATAGAGTGGGGAGTGTGTGTATACGATAGTGTAAAGATGGTCACTATACTACTGCTGAAAATGATCTACATGCTGAAGAAGATCTATATGCTTAGGGATTACGAAGAGCATCTACAT
The DNA here is from genome assembly GCA_032361325.1 of Lepetodrilus fucensis. NCBI lineage: Eukaryota > Metazoa > Mollusca > Gastropoda > Lepetellida > Lepetodrilidae > Lepetodrilus > Lepetodrilus fucensis. The sequence continues at coordinate 28,678 of JAUTBV010111393.1, forward strand.
GCTGAAGATGATCCATGAGCTAATTTTCCCAACTGGTAGAGGAAAATATGGATGTACTGCTTTCTTAGATAAATTATGTGTTAGATCTGCTTTCAAGATGCTTTCACTCTCATGACAGCCGGTATGCACACATGCCCTCCTTGTACTAAACTTGAATGTCCACAGATGTGTTGCATACGACTACAAATCCAAAGACGCATATTCAAATTCTGGAGGATAAGTGTTATTCATATATCTGCACCTTGATGCTCAAGAATATTATTATATGTTTAGCAAATTGTCTTCTTCTTCTCAATCTCCATATTCCTTGAGGTGTTAATTATTGTTTTATGTCACAGAGGGAGTGAGTGAGTGAATTATTGTGTGTTTTTTTGTTTTGTTATTTTTTGTAATTCACAGAGGGAACCTTTCATCCATAAGCAACAATATTCAAGGAAAATAAAATGTAATTTACTACATACAACAATAGCCCGTAATGTATATACATACACAACAAACAAATATATCCAGGATCAGGCTTTTTCTCAGTGGCAGGTTTAACCAAAGTTTCTATTATGAATACTCAACAAAATATCGATACTACCCCTCAACCCTTCTTGAATGTGCCCCCACACCACCTATATACGGAAACACTAAGCACATCCACATTCAAGTAGCCCTTAAGTAGTCCTTAAGTTGTCCTTGCGTCAGTTGACATCAACATCTCAAAGTCAGCGTGTGTCAATAACGACAAACTTGAAAAGCAGCTGTCACACGAAACATGCTACTCTTTTGTGTTCGGGAAGTTCGTCTCGAAGTCAATGCCAGGCTGCGAACTCCGTCAGAAAACCTGCTTTACGAAGGACTGATGATAAACCCAGTGACAACAGGAAGTACTCTTGGCGCATAGACCAGGAATCTATGAAGAATGTCCATGGCTTCGATCAAATCAAACCAGGCAGAAAACAATGAATGATATCCCAACTGTCGAGGGAATGACGAGCACATAAATAAATGTATGAGCTGGCTACAGATGCTTGTACATGTTCTTGTATCATCCCTAGGGGGTTGAGAAGGCTGTCGGCATTAGTGCTGATTTGAAGATCAAGGGTGATGGCATTGAAGGAGTGATGAGGGATTGACAAATGCCATGAGGGGTAAATACTGACGATGTACTCATGAACACGCATACACACACATACACGCTCATACACACACATACAAGCACACATGCATGCTTGCATGAACATGCAAACACATACACACACATATACACACACCCATACATACACGCACACATGCACACACACACACACACATACACACACATGCACACACACATACACACACATGCACACACACACACTCACACACACACAAACACACACACAACTTGATATGCACATTAGTCATGAAAATAAACAGTAGTGGATTTAGTAAATTGGACAACTATTTTCCAATCATTATTGGATGAATTGACTACATGTAAATCATACACCCACATGAGCATGCCCACGCATTGAGAAAACACATACACACAAACAAACAGACACACACTCACACAAGACAGGAAATACTACGTTCATTCACCAGTCAAATTCAGAAACTTGGTCACTAGACATCCTGATATTTGCATTGTAAAGGAAAACCAGATTGTGTATCAGACAAGGTTCCCCCCTACCCTTCCTAGCTACATCTGTCTGAGATAGGAGTAGGGCTACACTGCTAGTTTATCAGACATGCACAGACGCCAACCCCATAATCCCCTCCCTCCATACTCCACAGACCATCATCCTCACCTCACACCCACTCACATACCCCCACCCCAATGCAGGGCCCCACCACCCACACTGCAGATAGCAATACTACGGTACACCACCCACAACAAAGACAGCACTGCTACACATCACAAAGTCCATGCCATTAGCCCTAGTAGATATTCCGAAGCTAAAACATCCCTGGGATAAATGGAGGGTTATACAACAGCCAAGTGGCATGATGGAGGAAACAGTCCCAGAAAGTCAACACATACGGAGAACATATTAACACTATTACTGGGTCTCAGTCGTTTATCTCCAGATAAGATCGAGATAGATAAGATATTTGAGGCTCAGAAATCTCAAAGAAATTGTGATAATAAATACATAAAGCGGTCAGTGACAATAAACTCATAAAGGTTTGATTATTATAAATTGTAGTCAGTCAGATTTATACTATATTTATACTCAATGAAAATGCAGTGGCACATTAAATTTATTCATCTGGATTAAATATGAAGATGATTTCTACCATATGAATCGGTAATTTAACAATGAAAATATCATAGCTAGAGTAAATAAATCACTCAATATTACGGCTATAAATAGGATTATGTCTTATTTCTGTGTTTAAACAAAAAGAATATTGAAATACCAGCTGATAGGCCTTTTCAGGCTTTGTCTTTAATAAAATATTTTCCAAGCTGATTACACCATACCCACTCCAAGAATCAAGCTGCCGAAATCTGTGCCAGGAAACATTTTATCTGTACAGAAAAGTGGCGATTTACAGTGATCATTTGAACAGAACATAGTAAATCTGTCTCTTTTTCTTTCCAAATGCCTAATTGTGATGCCTCTTGTCAGAAAGGTATTTTTATCTGAATTCACTTTTGTTGCACATCCGCACATACGTAATTGTTGTAAGAACAAGAGGTGTTGCTGGTTGGAGTTGGGTGTGAGAGGAGAGGAGTAGGAGGAAGAGAGCAAAGGAAGGAAGAGGAAAGAGAAGAAGAAGAAGAAGAAGAAGAAATGGAAAAGATTAAAGGCAATGGTGATGTTAATTTAACCCATACTAGTCTTATTGTAAGTCTTATTGTAAGAACAAGATGTTGTTTGAGGTGGAAGTGTTAAAGGCAATGGTGATGTTAATTTAACCCATACTAGTCTTATTGTAAGTCTTATTGTAAGAACAATATGTTGTTTGAGGTGGAAGTGTTAAAGGCAATGGTGATGTTAATTTAACCCATACTAGTCTTATTGTAAGAACAAGATGTTGTTTGAGGTGGAAGTGGGAGAAGGGAGAAGAGGAAGAGAGGAAATGAATGAAGAAATAGAGAGAAGAGAATGAAGAAAGGAAATTAAGGAAGAAATATAGGAGGAAGAGAGAAAATAAAGGAAAGAAGTCGAGAAGAGGGAAAATGAAAGAAGAAATGAGAGGAGGAAGAGAGGAATGACAAGAGAAAAGGAGAAATAGAAGAAATGAATAAAGAAATAAAAGAGAAGAGAGAAAAGGAGAAATAGAAGAAATGAATTAAGAAAGAAAAGAGAAGAGAGAAAATGAAGGAAGAGAGGAAGAGAACAGAGGAAATGAAGAAAGAAGAAATGAAGAAAGAAAGGAGAGAGGAAGAAAAGAAAGGAAGGAAGAAAGAGAGGAAATAGAGGAGGAAGAGAGGAAAGGAATGAAGAAGAGAGTAAGGAGAGGAGAAGAGAGTAAGGAGAGGAGAAGAAGAAGAGAGGAAAGGAAGAAGAGTAAAGGCAGCAGTGGTGTTACTTTAACCCAGTTCCGGTTCACTACATCAATATCTCACTACCTTCTAGTCTGTCGACCACCTTTCTGGGCTGTCTTAAAGACGTATCTTAAATTCCCAAACCGACACCTCAACAGGGAATGGCAACACATGATTACATCTGTTCCCGTCAGTTGAGCAATTGCTTGTACTGTCGGCAACAGGCAGGCATACCAAAAAAAACATAGCTGAAAATCTTCAATTGAGCAGGGATAACATCTTTTATCCGCAATAATGGAAAAATAATACCTGAATTGCAATCCTTGAATACAACCCTTGAACCACCTTATTAGAAATACAAATACTTTAACCAAATAATATTAGAATGCTACGGTGGAACCACACTACCACAGTTAGAAGTTCCCACTCTCCAAGCGGCTCGATCTATTTCTCCTAATGTTAAAGTTATCCTATGGGCTAGTAGAAATTTCATGTTTTTTTTGTTTTTGTATTTATATTATTATTCAGGCGAGTATAAATTAAGTTCCATCCCTGCAATATTTGCACTATATTAGAACCACAATACTTGAACCATGATATTAAAAACTGCAATATTTGAACCATATTAGAACCACAAAACCATACTTAAACTTCAAATACTTGAATCTTCCATATACATGAACCCTAACACTGGACCCATAAATACTTAAATCTACAATATACATGAACCCTAATACTGGACCCATAAATACTTGAATCTTCCATACATGAACCCTAACATTGGACCCATAAATACTTGAATCTTCCATATACATGAACCCTAACACTGGACCCCTAAATACTTGAATCCCACTCACAGGGGACAGAAATAAAATGGGATTCCTTAAAACATTTAGCAGAGGAGCTTCCACTCTGACATTCACCGATAAGAGAAACAATCACACGAATGTCTGCACGTGACGTGAATTACGCTAAACATGCGCTTCAGGCATGGTGCTCTTGCAGAAGACTGCGTATTATCTCTGGAGATAGATGTTTATCTGGCATAAATCTGGGTTATGCAACACATATATGACCCAATGTCCGCCAGATAGAGCTGGCTATGGTGGAGATGTTGTTACAGATTATATACAATGCCAGTTGGGATTACGTAGCACCGTAAGTGATGGCTTCTTGCACTGTGAATTCCATGGGCAATATGCGAGTCAGTGGCATCATTTGTATCCACTGACAAACCCCAAAACACTTCCAATTATCGGACATTAATTTGACAAATAGATTGAAGAATACATCCCCTGTTGGCATAATGATTGAGTATTCTTAAAATGAAAAAAAAAACATATATGATTTTTATAATATATTTTTTAAAGTGAGCATTTAAAAAAATATGTTTCATACAGAAATTTGGTTACTTGCTTAAAATAATTTCATTAAAATACTATAGCTAAAAGATTTGTTATAAGAAGTACAAACAAATCTTACCTTTTCTCAAAAGAAAAACGGGATGATAAAAGTATAAACAACCAACAGGCCTCGTGTAGTTAATTTCTTCTTATTTCATGAATGACACGTTATTTCCTAAAGATTTCCCTCGGTGTCACAAGGCCATCGATATGAAAGTGATATCCCAGGATATATAAGTGTTGATATCCCTCACCACACATGTATAAAGCGAGATAGAGTGTAACCAGATGCCACTCATGTAATTACTCCCTGATAGATCAGCCCTGCTTCAGTCCATATCAGTCCATATCAGTCCGTATCAACTGGTGATAAGTCAAACCTATTGCAAGGCGGATCGGAAGATAAATAGATTTATTAACCAATTTGTAGCAGATTAAATGCTTTTCCAATATGGTGGTGCAGCCCAGTCTTATGGGAAAACGACAGAATGCCGATTTGACAAACCATAGACAATCACATTAACAGGTCAACTCTTAAAAACATTATTACACATACTCCTTCCGTGAAATTTGATAAAACTTTGACATAAAATTATTCACAAAATAAATTAAAAGAATCCAATAACACGCATGACACTAATGCATGCTCATGGACGCTAAAATAATTGAAATTTGAGGACATTTAAATCTGACTTAAATATATTCACAACAGGTCGCTTTAACGGCTGTGAATATAACTAGGACAATCGAAACAAACATTGATGTCAACTAGAGGTGATATCGGGTGTTATCACACAATAGCGAGATGAACTTCAGTCTATGTGAAGAGGCAGTAATCAGATTATCTCTCAGCTGAAATGACCACTGGGAATATAAGGTAATGCACACCAGGTATTATGTACGGCACTCGGCACTTGTATCGTACCTTGACTTGGTCCAACGGGTGATAACGTTGTTTGACAATGGCAACAATTGCTGTCAAATTTATAAAAACTTGAACTTTGTACTATCCAGATTACAATAACCTGTCTGTCTTGTAATATCATATTCTTTATCCATGAGGTTTAATAAAATTACTAATATGCTAGACAATCAACAGCAGTAGCTTATGACGATCTTCGAATACGCGTCCAATTATTACTACACTATTTTGGATACATTGTATTAGAGTCCAACAAACACAACAGAATTATTATTATTATTATTATTATTATTATTATTTAATAAATAATAACAATGTGCTAAATTAATAATGATAATGATAATAATAATGATGATAATGATAATAATAATAATGATGATAATGATAATAATAATGATGATAATGATAATAATAACAATGTGCTACAATTCATCATAGTACTACTACATTATTACCCCGGTCAAGGCATCACTATCAGTGTGCCCTCATTTACCTCCTTAAATCTCTGGGAAGTATACACAATTAACACCCTAATAAAAGTATCCCTAATATAATAACTAACAACTTTAAAAGAAAACTGACTTAAATGACAACTTTAAATAAATAAAATGACTACCAGCTGTTCCCATGATAGTTGTTCTCCATGCAAGTGCTAACCAATATTGTACACACACACGCGCGCGCGCACACACACACACACACACACACACCAGCGCCACGGGGAACGACCCCTGACCTTCCAGGAATCTGGAAAGTAGTTAAAGGTGCCAGGCCTATCATGACCGTGTTTGTGTGTATCGGACCAAGTGGACCGGCAAATGACTTCCAAGCCCTCATCTGGACACGGCAAATCTCAGCCAGGAAGGCCGTAACAAAGAACCAGTTCGGTGTCCAGTGCTATTTGGGTCCGAGACTGGATACCGAGACTGGATACCGTGGAACAATATACAAGTCTGGGAGTCATTCTGGGGCCACTTTGCAACATCAAAGGCCTGTCGGTGCCAGCAAAAAGTTTCAGTAAAGAAAAAACTAATTAAATGGAAAATCATTATGCGTGAACTTGAGGAATCTCCTTATGAATATAACGCCAGTTTTTGTAGGATATTATACAAATGATTACTATCTCCGTATTGTTTTTAAATTTCTTATTTCATCCCAACTTTACTGTGAAGAAATATGGTATCGGATGAAATACATGGCTAAAAACCTATCCAGTAGAGTAAAACAATTTCTCGACAAGTGGGGATGAAGATGGGGAGTAATCTTGAATGTTCACACCAATCTTGGTGCTGATTGGTTGGCTAAAAATATAACAAATCTTATTGGCTGCAATTCAATTGGAGTTTCCATTCTGCAAATAACTCTTAACAATCTATCATGTCAATTTCACAAACTAACAATTCACTTTCCAGTGATCAAATACACTATCTTGGGGGGATTTGTAATTATTATGTTTCCTGTGTGTGTTGAACAGTTTTTAATTGTCTTCAGTATTTGCACAGTTCTCCATTAGGTTCTCACAGTGACATTAATTCAACGATGACATTACATGCCTAATACCAGCACAGCCTCTAAGCTTATACTCTCAGAAGTCTATACTGCACTAACTGAAGAACTCTATGATAAACAATTAGTAATCTACTTCCAGAAGAGACATAAAGCTTTAAATCAATAAAAAATATAATTTGGTGTCTCATGACATGCATATTAATATTTAAGCACTGGAAATTGCCATCTATATAAATAATGATATACTAATGCAAATAAGACTATCGCAGAAGTATGGATAATTAGTGAGCAAGTGAATATGGAGTTCATTGTCGCTGCAGGAACGGATAATTAGAAAAGTCTTGTAAACTGGGAAATAATAGACTAGTAAATTAAATAACTTACCTTAAAAGAAAGTTAGTCCACACAGACAGTTTGTATTAATATACTCCAATAGATGTAATTACACAAAACTTGGAAAAACACGATTGTAAAACTACGATCGTTCTCAGGTGAGTCAGATTCTGTCGACCAGCATGGTGTACGAACAGATGAAGATAACGAAAATTCAGATACGGAAAAATCAAAGTCCCCACGAAAGTACGCAAGGACCACAATGCAATGTATAAACATTGACAAACAGGTGGGGTCGATCCGATTGGCTGCAGTCTAACTAAGTACAACCCAAGGTGTTTGGCCCGTCGCCGGATCAATACGCACCCTTTCATCCATTGCTTAAGTAGGCCTGAAAGTATCCAAGATGGTGGCTGGTTTGAATATTAATTATCGCATTGTTATTATCTATTTGGGCCGGCATCAATAACAGTTGTGACATTACCGCCGCGACACAAAAGACAGGGAGGCCTTAATTACGAACCGAGATCGATGCAGACGACAAAATGGCACTCGACTCATAACTTGCACAACTTGATCTGTTTGGTGTAGAATACTTTGACAACAGCTTTGCATGGTGTTACGGCATAAAGTCTGCTGAACAACAATGCAGAAGCCTGTGTCTATTCAGAAGCCGTTATACTCGATATGGTTATCGGGAAATATAGTATGTGCACGTCGTTGGACTTCCGGTATTGGATCTATCCACTATACCGCTTATCGTAAATAACATGTAAAAAAATTCAAAACGTTTTAAAAAATCGATAAAGTTTACACAAACTTATATTACAAATATAATTATATATCAATCTCATACATACCGGTATGTAAAAAGCTTAACGTAAAAGTCTCAAAAAGTAAAAAGATAGTGATAAAGTTTACACAAATTTCTATTACAAATAGTGATATAATTATATATCAATCTCGTGAATATGTACATATTATATAAAAAAATGCTTAGACGGAGATGCTATAAAAGACATATAGCCATGTGCCGTCAAGCATACCGTCTATACATTGGTACGAGTCTACCATTCAAGCACTCATGAAGTTGTTCAGCGCCATAAATTCTGCACCATGTTTGTCTTTTAGTGGTCTGCAGCTAAACGCACACAAGCGATTACCCGCCCCCTTTAGATGCGTTCCTGTCTTTATGACTTCATACTTTGAGGGTCATCTGCTATGGTATTACCATATGTTAACACTGCTATTAATGGAAAGGTGGGTCCATACTCTACCAACATGCAAAACCCGCATCTTTTCAGTTGGCCCACGACCAAAACCTGCTACATAAAGATTAACAGAAACTAGGCAAAGTGTTAGAAATAAAAGTTTTTAAGGCAATATAGGTTTGAGGGACTGCTGTCAGGATATTTATTGTCTTGTTGTTGCTAGATAAACTTTGGTACCAATTATCAGCATAGAAACGTATGCCCTACAAAAACATTGTAAATAATAAATCTCGAAAAGTATACCAATAACGTTTCCTGAAAATATGCCCACCAAACATGACCTCAGAACGTAAATAAATTTAAACAGGGACATCAAAATGACAGTTTCTAAGCAAGATTGATATTTCTTCTGAAATAATACAAGACCAATCCGTAATTTCCATGGTAATACTCATGTTACTGTACATCAAAGTTATCTCAACTTGGTTACGCATCATCTATACGAATCATCTAGGCATTAAAATAATAATTATACGTTTTGAAATTTATAAAATAATAGTGTAAAATAATAATTAAAAAATAAATAAAAATAATTTGAACATTCATGGTGTAGAACTACTTGGAAGCAGTGGCACTCAACCAAAATCGGTTTTCTTTACCTTTTCATAACTCCTAAAAGCTTAACTGAACCAGAGTATGAAATGAATTAATAATTATTGGTTTTGTAATAATACAACAACAAAAATCAACAACAAAAAGTCAACAATCAGTGTTGAACTATTTGGAAGCAATGACTCTCCACCCAAATACGATTTCTTTACCTTCTACAACTCAGACCAGCTTCAATGAAGCCAGACCATGAAGTGATGAAGACCGTGATCAATTATACTAATGAAATAATCCATACGTCACGCTTGCAATTAAATCACCATCAATATCCAGCGGTACGAAACAATCAGCTGCATTTCTTGCCTGGCAGTTCCTAATTCAACTGCTATTGATATTTTTCAATGTGGAAAATCCTGCGATCCTTCACAATACCTCGACGTGGCCAGATTACCTGCAAATAGTGTAATTTTCTCCGCGGGTTTGTCTGGCAATTGCTGGGTGCTATTACTCCACGTCAACATTATGCTATTATGCCTAAGCACGGATATCAGGAGTTAGGGTTGGATTATTTACGCTGCATAATCCCGCTCACCCCCATCCCCACCGATCTGACTCGCCATCGATCTCTCGCCGATGAAACCCGCTCTTCGATAGGGTCGTCAAAAGTTCCCCTGGTATGTTTTTATATTCTCCCCGAGCTTGTGAAATGAATGCAAATTCGCGGTAATAGCCGTCGACCAATATTTAATGGATCAAAGTCTATCCAAGCATTTGGTGACGAGTGAGATCTATAGGACTGGGTTCCGTCTTAAGCGTCCAGTCGGAATACTAATGTCGACGGATTATCATAAATATTCGTATGGTTGTCGGAATACTTAGCTGTCATTGCGATTCCTCTCAGACCAAACTCCTTATGACGTTATTGGCAAAATATGAACATTATTAATCTCAGGACTCGGCAAGAAGCAATAAAATATTTTTCTTATTTATATTTTAAACTGATTATTTACATTGGGCGTCCTTCTAAATTCACTGTGCATTTTACTTGTTATTCATGCTATTTTTCTAATGCTAAGGCATAATTTTGTTTTCTGCAGTATTTTCTTGGTCATTTGGCAATGCATGCTAAAAGATAGCGCCAAACCTAGCTTCTCCCAGATGGTGTAGTTAAAAGAAGGGGAAATAACTGTATGCAAAGTAGATATATATAGATATATATATTTATATATATATATATGTGAAACTATCTGTCATCTTAAGGGATATTTTGGCTAGATCACAGTTGATGTAGGAGACACCATAACACCAGAACAATCAACTCAGTGTAATCGGCATTCATCCGCATTCATCGCAACAAATTCTCATCAAACCCAAGCTGACAAATTCCGTACAACACAGACCCTTAATGTCGACATTCAGAAAGTGAAAAGGTGATTACGTCGAAGATGGACTCGCACGCAAGATAATATTGCATTATGCTTCTAAATACCTGAAGAGACCATGTTGAGGCATGTTACATGGGGGCTGGAGTGCTTCTATATTGGGGACAATCCCTGAATCGGGCATCAATGTAGGGGTCAGGGAGTGTCAATTTCGTTGTCAATCATTCTTAATCAGGAATAGGGCATTAACTCTCGAGTAGATTGCAAATCTGCAGCAAATCGTTGTCTTGCTTCTGACCTATGATCAACAGTTGACAGATGAAGCACACACGAGTGCATGCACACACATAAATGCACACACACACATGCACATCCTGTGATAGGAACTGAGACTTCAAGTACTAATCAATATCAGTTATCATCCATTTGATTTCCGACATTCAAATTCACATTACAGTATTAAAATAAATGCAATTTGAATTCGATATGATAGTTCAAAGTCTTGTCACAAAATCTTGTTACAAAAATTACCCCAAAATAATTACTATTACAAACATATCATACCCAATTGCTATGATATTTTGTGATTATGCTTTGATTACTTTTTCATAAAATCTTTTCATAAGTCTATCCCCGATTATTATTTTTATTTTATAAAACATTATTTTTAAATTTATTGTTTTTATTTTTTATTTCCTATTTCCTTTTCTACGTAGTTTAATCCCTAAAATCTTTTAATAATAATAATATATCAATGGAAAATATTGTTCAAACCATTATTAACAATGAAACAGGATGGGAGACGACCATTGACAACTTTTGCCACTCGTTCCAGAACACAGGCATTGGGCCCGTTGGGCACGTAAATGGGTCCATGGTACACTTCTATTCTCCATTACCGTGCTAATGCAATGAGATTCCCCCACAAAGTGACTGAAGGAACCAGCTAGTAGGCAGAGATGCAATTTCCTATCTTCATCAAGAAGATGTTATCATTGCTCTACTCTGACGGGCCACATGACAGCTTGTGACAAAGGATGTGACTGGCTCTTTGAAGTGGGCCTAACAGGTCAATCCACCAATGACTGCCCTCTACGGCGGAGATAAACGAAGCAGAATAGGCCCCATTTCATTTGTCCAGATAAAATTAACAAAATTCATTTTCTGCATTTGTATGTTCTGATAGGGAGGAAAACTGAACCAATTTTCAATGCAAGTTGACGATGCATTTCCAAAAATATCCTGCATTGGGGCTCAAACTTTTGTGTCGTACAAGCCCTTACCATGTATATATCATCAAATAGCTTTATGATGGAAATAGATCAATTCAATAACTGCTACTAGGACTGAAATAAATTTACGAAAAATACAATCATGGCAATGACAGACAATTCTCTTGATGGAAAATTTACAGTTTCTTTTTTTTCGGTAATTCAGAAATAAATACGATTCTTGGAATAGCATGTCAATGCAGCGATGCAGATACCTGGTTAGCCTAATTCTTCCAGGCTAACTCCAGCTTAAGAACCATCAGTTTCTACTCGCTAATTGGTGGCCATTTATCGACACGAGAATTTAATCCAGACTAGCTTATCTTAATTATGGGTAATTTGTACACTGCTCAGGAAATCAAACTTTGGCTTAATGTTTTAGTGCCCTGCCAGAATCTAGTCATAGCTGGCCAGAGCCTAGTCAGAACTTAGTCGTAGCAAGATAGCCTGCAATCACATAGCTGTGAATGTTCCACAAACACCGCTAGATTTTCAATTACTTGATAGTAAACGTCATATATTATATCAAATAGTATACAGGATTTATTACTCAAATAATTCAATTATTGGATGTAGTTTATCATTATTTTTTTAAAATGGAATTTATTTGATGCCATCTATCCTTTGTCTTCGCATTTGTCCACAAATTGCGGCATGGAAACAATAATGGTTTGGAAAATACGGCTAATCAAAATATCAACGTATAATGTATAAAATGCAACGGATTATCCTGAAGCATTGGCCCGATAGTGCTCATCTTAACAGCAAGTTCCTCGGCATAAGTCTGTAATCCTGAGCATACACAATGATCACAAAGAACCGCCACGATGGCTTGGACTGGATTTAATTGGACTTTAAAAGACGGAATTTCACGGAAACTGCTGAGCATCATGGAAACTGTGGGGAATTACATGCTTCTAGTGTTCTTCATATTTTCTTTGCAATGTCAAGGTCAATGTTGTTCCGCATGCCAATAGGAACAGCTGAAGCATTGGGACACATCTGTTGCCGTAGTTCCATTATATGTCTATTTATTTTTAAAAGAAGAAAATTAACGCGTCAGTTCAAATTAATGTGTAGAGGTTCTCGCAACCCCTGCCAATAACCACCTCCTGCTAACAAATAAAAGACAAAGTATTGACCTCAGAAATATGACCCTACCATTACCAGCTACAACTTCCATAGAAATTTCACAATTTTTCAAGGAAATGGTACATCTAGAAAACAACCATGAAAAAACAAAATCAGTTTTCTTTCCACAATACTATAATACCAATACTAGTGCAGAAATCTCATATTTCTGGAATATTTTACATTTACCATGCCACATAAATCTCACCTTATTTCAAGAATAGTGGACATTCTGTATACCATATCACATAAATCTCACTATATTTCAAGACTATTGGAAATTTACTGTTCCACAGAAATCTCACCATATTTAATTGTGAGTGAATATGGAGTTTTAACATCGCTGCGTGAATCATTCACACATTTGCGACGACACCATATTTAAAACATATTGGCCATCTACCATTCCACAGAAATCTCAACCACCAAACTATAGTTAGTCTAACGTAAAATTTCACAAACAGGTTCTTTCTGAAGACCACAAGGCTCCATACACAGCCATTCCTTATCTCCTCCATATGAAGATGAAGCTGTACATATACGTCTATACGATGAGCTCTGTCTGTACACACACAAGTGTTTCTAATCTATGTAACATCGTAGAACTTGCCGGTATGTTCTCCGGTCCTTGTGTTCTCAAGACGTCGTCCAGAATGAAACTCTGCTGCCCAGCAGATGATGAGAATACCTATATATACATCCACGTGCATACCTACGCACCGGCGATATACCTACCTAGTTCTGGTTATGTTCTGGTTCATTTCTTCAGGGAAAAACCAGCATGCCTTACCTCAGCAATAAACTGTACATGGTGTACGATGTTTGGGCTGGTTTAGATGCTGTGCTAAATTGTACATGGTGTATGTTGTTTGGACTGTGGTTTAGATGCTGTGCTAAATTGTACATGTATACATTGGACAGGCCAGAATGTGGTGCTAAATTGTACATGGTATACATTGTTTGGACTGTGAATAGACGCGAACTAATTCTCACAGCAGGTCTGGTTTTCTTGGGAGAGGAGAAGAAATGAATTACGAGAACATTGGTATTTCAAGGAAAGCAGTGCTCATAGAGCAGTATGGCGTTTAGTTCTGACCAATCACGAGTCAGAAAACTTATAAGAAAACATTCAAATAGGAATTTTGAGAATATCGAGTAAACATTGTATGAATTTTGGATGGGAATAAATCAGTAAGTGAGTGAGTGATTATGGAGTTTATAACATTACTGTGGGAATCTTTAATCCATTTGCAATGAGGAATAATTCAGCATTAATTAATTAATTATCTCCAACAATTATTCACCTTGCAGTCAAGATGTCCATCAAGATTGATTAATAAAAGTAAAGTTCTTTCATATATATTAAAACATTTCTCTTAGCACAGCTAACATAAAATGCAAGAAAATGTCTAAGTGTGCACAATATTCCACTGTAAGTGGTTAAATAAAAACATAAAGTTGAAAAGCATGAGTTATGTCTAATAAGAGCTATTGTCGTATTGACAGCTTTGAAGAAGTGAAAGAGATCTTTAAAGCAGAAAAGAAATGTGTACTAGGAGATTCTAATTAACAATGAAGTTTTTTGAAAGTTTAGAAGAAAAAAAAAACTGAAAGAAGCCAGCTGGTATTGCCAGTTTAAACTTTTCAATTGTTCAGCAACAACATCAGCAATATAGCGTAAGTAACCACGGCAACGCAAACTGAACAATCATTGCCACTTCCCAAAGTGTAATCAAAGAGTAACGAGACGTGAAAGTTGAAACGTCGTTGCTTACACAGAAATGTGTTCGCAATTTGTCTTTCTTTTCCAAATGCGTGTATTCAATAATACATCCAATATCCTTCACATATTTGGGTAAATATACTATATTTGTCTGTAGAAAGAAAGAAAAGTATTCAACAATATCGACTACTTTATTAAATAAATGTGAAAACAATATCGACTACTTTGCATAAAAATGCGAAAAATATTAAAGTGTTAAGAGATTTACTCACCAGAATGGTCTAGCGTCACTATTCACGATCGTCTGGACTCTGAAGCTGTAGCATACCTGTAACAAACAACGTATTGACGTTAGCGTTATATAGTTAAGACAACATTATCGTACAGAAACTTCAACGTGTTTAGCAGAATATCATGGTGGTAATATTAGTCTGGGAACACACATGCAACCCCGACAGGGCCCCGGGTCCTTATCCCCGTCTATACACTTCATCTCCATCTGAACAAACACAATCAAACTTACTTCGGTGGCCGTAAAACTGAACACTTTTAATGTCGACATTTAAAGAGATGTTCCTTATCTCCGCGCATGATTCAATGACAACTGGCATTCGGGATGAGGTCATTCCTCCCTCGCACACGCGAGTCTCGAGGTAAATGAAAGCGGAGGGGGGAAAGGGGATCTATTCTCGAGTCGCTTACCGCAGCCCATGTAGAAATGGCAGCTTGTGCAGCTGCATCGAGGTGTGCAAACACGTGCGAGGTGCACACATACACGAGAGGTGCGCAGTTTCCGTGGCGAGGTGCGCGGTTTCTGTGGCACTCAGGCAGACCAGAGGGCACAGGTCTCTAGGCGATTCAAGAGGATGTGCAACAATTACTTTAGCGAGCATTGATTTACTAAGGCTGTCGTTCGACTCACTGATTCACACATTTGGGCTGCTCTACGGATATTATCAATATCGGTATTGCAATGAGTGAGTGAATATAGAGTTTAACGTCGCTGCGGGAATCTTTCACCCATTTGCGACGAGTATTGCAAGGACGGATGGAAATTGGTGTTGGTTGTTGTTGTTGTGACTACTTCTAGGGGTGGGTGTTGTTGTGTTGTTACATGTAGTGAAGTTGATGGCAGTGCTGTTGTTGTGTTGTTACTGGTAGTGGTGTTGTTGTTGGTGGTGTTGCTGTTGTTGTGTTGTTATTTGTAATGGTGTCATTGGTGGTACTGCTGTTTGTTGTGTTGTTTGTTTGGTGTTGTTGGTGTTGTTGGTGTTGGTTGTCATGATGGAAATGTGAATGTTAACCTACTAGAGTCTGAAACACCAGCTTGGGTTGTATATTCCCAATGAAAAAGTTAAGAAGAAAAGTATAGGCAGACCTATCTATTGACCTGGGCCCTGTTGTATGAAAGTGCCATTAACTAATGACATCATCAGCCATTATTCCTGCATTGACTTTCAATGCTAACGTAATGCTGTATTAGGTTTAATGGCACGTTAATAGAGCATTGGTTTCATACAACCATGGGTTATAAACAAAAACCCACTTTTTAGTGTGGACACAATACATTATATACATGTTATTATTATTATTACTATTATTATTATTATTATTAATAATATTATTATTATGCTGGTGCTGCTGCTGCTGTTGTGGTGGTATGTTGCTGTTTTTGGTGGTGATGAAATAGTTAGATGGGTGAATGGGATCTGACTATTAACTTCACCAAACCAGATCTAAAGTAATATTTTAAACAGATACATTGTCTCCATCTGACAAAGATTACATTCGTTAATTATTTTTTTATTTAACACAGATTTCACCATGCGGGCTCATGAATCTTCATAATGCTAAAATTCCCACCTGATAGACCATCCCAAACTGGAAAATGCACAGCCCAGCGTTTAACATTTTCCAGACTTTTGTACATATATTCACATATATTCACAAACTTTAGATTTAACTAAAGTCATGTATGTAGCTTTCGGACTAGTTTCTCAAACATTGCTCATGAATACATGGTGTATACTTCGTCCGACATTTAAACCATTTGACAGCCTTCTGTAGCGTGAAGGCTACATTAAACTGAGTGAAGGATACAAGTTCAAGGATTTCCTCCCGAAGGAGGAAGTACAGGTGTAGGAGCTATGCGTGGGATTCTATAAAACCGTTGCATTTTCCGTAAAAACCAACAATGCTGATCATGTGTTTCAAGGTCAGGTGAGACCGCCATAACATATTCTCGACAAATGTCCTTCAACGTGAAGCATTTACGTTTTTAGTTTCTGAAATAAAAAATCTACAGTGGCATTGCTAATACCCAGTTTCAGGAAAAGTATGATATTTCCATGTTACAGGTTAAAAGTGCTGTATGTCAAAAGTGCTGTATTTCCACTTCTTATATAATTGTCCTTGACTGTCTGACTCAGCTAAAGACACGTAATGAGCAATTGATCTAGATAGATTTCACTTTTTACTTCTTTTACTTATAATTTTTCAACAGTATTGTTTATAGTGGGCGTAAAAGCCTGCAACATTAGTAATTGTTATAGCATGAATCATGAGAATCCGTTGGTAAAGAAAGGTGGCGTATGCAGATAATACTAACACTACTACTACTACTACAATGTACTAATAATAATATGGAGATTAATACAGCGTCAAACTCGGCAACGTAAATGTACACATATAACGCTTACATGATGCTGGATTGCTAGGGTAGGCTTTGAACTCGGAATCTTTGGCGCCAAAGTCCAACATTCTGAGCTACCATCCAACCATTGGTACAGATGAAACAAAGATGTTAACTTCAAGCAATTTGTATCCAAATCTTTCTATGTAGAACTATTACAATGAATGAAGTGTGTATGTTTGTGTGTGAATACAGAACTACATGTTGTTTGATTTGTTATAACTTTTGTAGTTCCAAATTATGGGATCTTTACAAGGAACTCAAACCTTCATATATGTAGTTCAATTTTGTTTAACTCTTGTAGTTTCCGATTATGGATTTTCATAGCAACTGAAACCTTCATATTTTTAGTTTAAGTTGCTTTAACTCTTAAACTAGTTCTAGATTATGGGGTCTTTAAAATGAAATGAAACCTTCATATTTGTAGTTTGATTTGCAGTAACTCTAGTAGTTTAATACTATGGAGTTTAACAAGAACATGAACCTTTATATTTGTAGTCCAATGTGCTGTAATTCTTGTAGTTTCAGATTATGTGATCTTTAACAAGAATTGGATAGTAAGTGTTGTAGTCCAATTTGCTTTAACTCTTTTAGTTTCAGAATATGTGATCTTTAACAAGAATTGGATAGTAAGCGTTGTAGTCCAATTTGCTTTAACTCTTTTAGTTTCAGATTATGTATTCTTTAACAATGGACCTTCCAATGCATTATCGGCCATTTAGTGTCAATGGTGGCCCTAATCAGAAACTGTGTAATGGAACTAAGAGTTCACAGTAAACTAGAACACGATAAACTAGAACATGATAACCAGTCCGTGTCTTCACTCAGAGTACATCACACATCTATCACACATCCATCACACATTTGTCACACATGAAATCCTAAACCTTCCAGAACAAATCCACAATTAAAAGTGTTAATAGTGTCCTCTGACAATATTGTCAACTGTTTCTAACCCAAGGTCTTAACCCTATCCCTGCTGGATTAGGCACAGGCGCTGCTCTTTAGTGCATCTCCGGTTATCTCCAGCATGGAGAGGGTTAAGAATGTAGTGTTGATGACTTAAGCCAAGACCGATTTTCTCCATTCATGAACCAACTGGAGTTGATAAGACTGTTGAATACAACAGCTACATCATATAACAGCTATAATATTTATAAAAATTACAGGGACTGAAACTTTGATTTTCTATTCAGTAAGTCACAATGTCGCTAATATTTATGAATAGTTTTATTAAGTCACTAAGATTTATTAAAGTTGTTTTTATTTTTCAATTATTAATACTATATAATTAACTCTATTTTTTTTTTGAGGTTACATATTATAGATGTTAATCACTTAAAATTTCCCAAAGGATAGAGGAACATTTGTGGTAGTTTGTTGGATTAAAAAAAAATATATCTTCAAGTTCAAATACATATTGAGACATAAATTTTCACTAACTCCAGGTGACAACCTCGTACAAATTGATTATGGGTCTGGTGAAAGTGAACTCGTTAATGACGGCAGTTGAGAGGGACATTCACCGCTGGGCCAACATGCATAACGACAACGACGTGACATCGCTTTCACCACAGTTGCATCCCTCCACTTCCATCCAATCCCGGTTTTACATCCACCTCTAATGAACGAAATCTGCACTTTGCCCATATCCATTGGAAGACACTCAAGCCAAACTCCATTGAGAATTTAACGAGCATTCTTAATGGGGAAATTTTTTCCCCCTTGCCAAACAACATTTGAGGCAGCGAGATTACCAATAACTGCCTTGACTGGAGGCGACGGACAGAATCAGGAGACTTTGGTCCACTCAGGTGGAAAGTCTGTCCATCGATTATGGACCATCTCAGGAAGGTAAGGTCAAGGGTCGTGCTGGCGATTTCGGGATGGATTGAGGCACTGGGGCTGGGCTATAGGAGGTCGGTGAGGCCTCCAGGATATTAGGAATCTGCCCCGAGATGGGTCAGGCACCGGGGCTGGGCCCTGGTCTATAGGAGGTCAGTGAGGCTCATAGGAAGTCAGTGAAGCTCATAGGAGGTCAATGAAGCCCATAGATAATAGGAATTTGCCCCAAGAAGGGTTGAGGCACTGGGGCTGGGCCCTGGTCTATCAGAGGTCAGTGAGGCTCTTAGATACAAGGAAGCTGCCCCGAGATACCACGACAGAATGGCAGAGGTCTGTTTTGGGAAGGGGAGTGGTACTCCATAACATGATAGCAGTACAAAATGGGGCAATAGGCTTACATAGGCTTATAGAATGCATGTGATATGTACTATGATACATCAAGATCGTATGTGTATGATGTCACTGGATATCAATGCCAGTGACACCAATGAGATGAGACTTATAAAGTAAGCAGAGAATGGGATATGCAATATTTTACATCAAGATCTTATGTGTATGATGTCATTGCCATCATCGGATAACTAGTCATGAACAATATGGATGAGAGACTCATATAGTAAGAAGAACATAGGATTATATGCAATATATGATATCAAGATTTTGTCCATGCAATAAATGGATATCAATAAATATATACCATGATGGAGTCCTATGCTATTATGTGGTCTTATGCTATTACAGCCTTCATAGGCTTCTGTTGGGGTCCTGTGGCATAATGGAATAACTATGCCATGACAATGTCCTATGCTACTAAGGGAGTCCACTGGAATTGTGGTGAGAGAGTGAATATGGAGTTTAACGTTGCTGTGGGAATCTCTGGAATTGTGGAATAACTAGGCCATGATTGGGTCATGTTCCACTGGAATCATGGAATAACTAGGCCATGATTGGGTCATGTTCCACTGGAATCATGGAATAACTTGGCCATGATTGAGTCATAAGACTGTCATGGGGTGTCCTATACCATCATGGGACATTTACCCACAAAAAAACCCAGATCTGAACATTTCATACACCATAGGGGTTCCACCCCAATACACCCACTAAAAACAATAACCTATGTCACATCTGTGGTTTAGACCGATAAGAAACTGACGACATCTGCAGAATAGATGTCAACGTATCCAAATCACCAATTCAAAGAAAACAATGCATATATAATAGACCGATAAAACTTACCTTAAGCATAAATAGATCTACAATTTAGGAATCCTTGTGTGATCAATTAGACTAAACAGACAGTTAACCGAACTCCTCGGCGAAGAAATGCCAATTAATTCGCAATGAATTCAAAAACCTGGCTGGAATTACTTTGATCTGATTGTAAACATCACAGCATCAGCGTACGCTGGTGAATACATCATGCCACAAATGTCTTCACCGTAACCCTTTGACTATGTCATTACCTGTCGCCTTCCACTCGACATCTTCCCATGAATCAGGAGGAATTCTCCATCAATGAACAGCTCTCCGCGTGACCGAACCACTCGTAATAAATTACTATTTCTGTTGTCAGTAATTCAGAGTTTGGAATCTTTTTCTTTTGTTCTAAGAATGGTCTGCATAATGGATATATATTTTTTTCAAGAATGCTCTGTCAAATAGATGTTTTTGTTATAATGAATATAAGTGTCGGTGGGACTGTTTTTCTGTCTGTGTAATTCATGCAATCTGCTTTAAATATAGTTCCTTCTGTGTTAGTACTCATTGATGAAAACATGCATACCTAGGTGCATGTCACGTCAGTGTTCAAACGATGCCTCATGCACAGACAATCAACTTTCCAGAGCTTCCTTTCTTCTTTGTCTACTCCCTCCACCTGCTAACCCCCCCCCCCCCCTCTGTCTGTCTCCTTCTCTCTCTATCTCCCACTCTCTGCATCTGTCTCTCTCTCTCTCCCTCCCTCGCTTTCTCCCTATCTCTCTCCCTCCCTCTCTCTCCCTCCCTCCCCCTCCCTCTTTCTCTCCCTCCCCCCTTCCTATCTCGCTCTCTCTCAATCTCTCATTCCCCACCAAAACCATACAAGGATTAATTAAGCCTCTAATTACACATTACACAATCCAGATGTTATCTCATATTCCTACAATTATTAGGTGAATGTGGGTGGTTATGGGGAGAGGGGAGAAAATATGAGGTAGAGAGCAAGAGGATGTTTGCAAATGAGAGAGAAGGAGAGAAAGAGAAAGGGAAGTAGAGGGGGAGAGAGAGGGAGGGGAAAGGAGAGGGGGAGAGAGAAAGAGAGGGGAGAGAGAAGAGAGGGGTGATGGGAGAGAGGAGGGAGATGAGAGGAAGGGAGAAAGAGATAGAAAAGAGGTAAAAGATAGAAAGATAGAATTAGAAGCAGTTCAAGATGGAAAGGATGAGGGTATGAAAATAGGGATGGAAGGTCATATAGAGATATAAGGAAGAAAAGAGGAAGGGAATAGCAAGGTAGAGAAGAGGGAAGGTGGGACAGAGAAAAATAAAGAGATGATGAAATGGAAACAAATATGGCTAATGATGATGATGATGATAACAAGATAAAGCAGGGAGAGATACAGAGAGATAAATGGATTGAGAGACAGAGAAAGGGAGGAGAGAGAAAGATGGAGAGATAGAAAGAAAGAGAGAATGAGAAAGAGAGAGAGAGAGAAGAGAGAGAGAGAGAGAGAGAGAGAGAGAGAGAGAGAGAGAGGTGGCATGCACAACAAACAACATTCCGCATTCTAGTGATTTCTTTCCCAGTGCCAGCATGCTTCCTGCCCATTCTGCACCTGTCCTAGACCTGGTGGCCTTTCTACACTAAGACTGAGACTGGAGAGACATTACAACAGAGATTCAGCATGGACAGAGGACTCACAGCACTAATATACACCATGGTAGGCTTAGATACAAGGCCCACTCATTCCAAGGCTTATATACAAGGCCTACTCATTCCAACATTCACTGAGCAAAATCCTCACCAATAATAAATCACAGGTATGTTTCCTATACTATACTCCAGAGAAGTGTTGTTTGCCAAGAAAGAAGGACAATCTAACGGAGCAAACTGTTTCTCATCATAAAGACTTCAATTACTACCAAGAAATCTCTCTCTCTCTCTCAAAATCTCTCTCTCTCTCTCTCAAAATCTCAAAACCTCTCTCTCTCTCTCAAAATCTCTCTCTCTCTCTCAAAATCCATACCTCCATAGCAACTTGACATGCCATGGAACGGATTCATATTAAAAGCAATCTCTCCCAAGTACAGTGTATGTATTTTTTACCTCTTCTTCCGAAAATAATTTTCTGCGTGACTGAACTTCTCCTGGTGTAATAACCAATACAGGCATAAGCTCATTGACTCCATATAATCTCGCCCTGAGTTATGAAGTAACCGGGTCTCTCACTCGCATAATATCAATTACACTGGCTGAGCATCTGCTGCCCATGAAGAAACTGACCAAGGTATAGCCTAGTGTTGGAGAGGAAACTAAATCTGATCGAGGTACAGCCTAAAATCTGACCAAGGCACAGCCTAGAAGAGTTGGAAGGGAAACAAAATCACAGATACCTGGTCCCTGTGGATATCAATAACATCCAGATGTGGCACAAAACTGGTATCAAAGGAATACCTCAGGACACATCTCATAGTACAACGTTCTCCATCATTATCGATGAACGAAATGAAAGAAATATTTACAATCGTTTTTAGGGTGAGTGAGTGAATATGGAGTTTAACGTTGCTGCGGAAATCGTTTTTAGGAGGTGGGGAGTGGGGGCGAAATAAATTGTTGTAAATTCTAGAGGAATTAAATTATTTGATGTATCACACAATTTGATGCGTGATGACAATGAAAACGATAAATTATAAGAATAACGATAACAATGTTTTTTTCATTTTGTCCTGATAATATACCAAGAAAAGAGTGTCAGTGAACAGAACATTTCGAAAAGGGACACAAAGGCAAGCAGTCAAATGGCATGCATGCAGAAAAGCAAAGAGAATTAAGGATGTGAAATGAGATTCCATGACAAATGACGATCCGGAAGATGAAAGTGAAGACCACGACTTCAAAGATGCGTGCCACCAGCCAGCCAGATCTGACAGCTACAGACAGTTACGTAATGGTATGTGGACCACATGGTCAGACGATCATCAGACAGCTGATCAGACAAACAGATGATCAGACAAACAGACAGACATGCAGACAGACCGAGCGAGCAGGCAAACCCTGGTCTGGAGTGCATGCAACTGCATCTGACACAGTTCCAGACTCCTTGCCCACGTGGCTTAGTGCTAGATCAATGAGAGAAGACGGTTCCTACCTGGCCCTGCGTAACCTGCACTACTGCTGCTGCTGCTGCTATCTCGGTGTTGCTAAATCTCCACTCGTAGCCTGATGGAGACGGGGTGTTCGTAGGGCATCTACACGAGAAAGGCACGCGTCTATGGCATCTGGTAAACCCAGCGACGTTTACATATCAACAGTCAACTTTCTCACTGCCCTAGCCACGCGTTGGAACTCTTGATCCCTTCTTCTCTCTCTCGCTTTCTCGTCTGGTGGCAGAAAAGCACTGCCGTTGCCGGAGGATGGGACCGGGGGAGAAAGAACTATCTCTCAGGAAACCTAATCTACTGGCTGGTAAAGACAAAATCTGGCGTGGATCTATGTGGATGTGGCGGCATTCCCTGCCCTTGCACTCGCGGTCCGTCTTCCTTTCAATAGGTAGAGGCATTCATGCTCTTCTTCTGGGGGGAAGCCCTCGATTTGGGGGCCTGACCACTTTCCTATGGGGAGACCAAGGGGCAAAGCCGTGAAAGAATAACCAGAGATTTAGCAGCAGATCTAACCCACCTTGTCACTCCTCGATCAATACGGCTTCACAAGTGGTGAAAATCAATGTATTTGCACGGACTGTGTCCACTCCGACCCTTTCAGAATTCAATCTGCTAATCTGACGCCCCCTGGTGCCATGATGGAACGTTCCACACACATTGTTTTCAGTCCCAGATGGCCGTCTTGAGCCCCGCGCTTCAACAAGGGGGGAACCAGAGGCTTGGAATGCTCCGATATAAGGCACCTCCAAAGCTCTGCTAGGAATGCCTCCCTCGTTATAACAGCATCAGCTGCCATGAGTCTAATGACTTAAAGGTGTTCAGCATTCTGGTCATTGATATAGAGAAAATAAAACAGTCCTGAACTTCCAGCATTAACTACCTTTATGTCACTGAGGTATTGCTTATAAAACAAATCTTCTGGAAATGACAGATATGCTGCTAATGTGATTTAAATACCTCAAACATTCTGGAGACAGACAGACAGGCAGACAGATAGGGGAGGGTAAACAGTTCCCTTTCCAGATGATAAAATGTCCAGAAAGCAGAATTATCGATCAAAAAAAACAAAACTTTTTTTTTAAAAAGATTTGATTTAACACTCGGTAGGCTGTGTCATGGTGACCTCAACATAAACAAACCCAATGTTCGCATTATTGGTTATCTGTCGTAAAGGGAACGCAGCTTAAATATCTATATAGACAGTAACTCATGAGTACGCTATGCTATATATTAGCCAATTTCAATTTTAATGGTAACCTAGGTGGTGTACACATCAATATTTGGTGCTGTGCTTTATGGCGATGAGAAACATAAGAAGTTTATGGTGATGG
Organism: Lepetodrilus fucensis; assembly: GCA_032361325.1. Lineage (NCBI taxonomy): Eukaryota > Metazoa > Mollusca > Gastropoda > Lepetellida > Lepetodrilidae > Lepetodrilus > Lepetodrilus fucensis. The sequence goes on from JAUTBV010111393.1 coordinate 53,865, forward strand.
GAGGGGACATTAAAAAGTTATAAAGATCGAAGAATGTCACCTTTTTCAATGATGTCAAATGTCAGTGTAGTGCAATATTACACATACAAGTCTGAAAATTAATAAGCTACCCACGGTAGTTTTGCATATTATTTATAATTTGGCCTTAAGATTCTGCATTTTTAGTACAATTAACACATACCGCAGCGCGCCACAACTGTTCACATAAATTCTGCATAACCATCCTAATGTCTTAACCAAACACTAATTAATTTGCGAATTTCTTTTTACAACCCCTTTAAATAATTATAAAGAATTCCTCAAAGAATTACACCGCTAATTATTAAATTATGCATCACAAATAGCAAAGCAGGCACGGCATAGGTATTTATAGAACATGCTTAGAATCATTGCCTAATGCAATATCCCGACACTTGGAAGTGATAATTAAAACTACAGATGTATCATTGTATTGTAGAATCATCCTGTCTCTTGGCAGGGCTCTTGACTAGCGTATGCCCGATGTACATAGGCAACTTAAACAGCACTGTGGGCAACCTAGTTTATAACACCGCTTGCCCGACATCGTAAACAAAAAAAATAAAAAACTTTTTTTTTTAAATAATAATAATCTGGGTTTTTTTTCTATTGTTTTCTTTTTTTTTGGGGGGGACGGGGGG
>JAUTBV010111394.1:0-30633 GCA_032361325.1 Lepetodrilus fucensis
ATGTTACTGTATCCCATATTCGTGTATATCCTATATTCGTGGATACCGAATATTGTATAACGCGGGTATTATAACGCAGGGGGTATGTCATGGACCCCAACTTCCGCGTTATACTGAGGGTGCACTGTATTATTATTATTATAATAAATAAATAATAATTAAAATAATAATAATTAAAATAATAATAATGAAAACAATGTAATTTTAAACAAATAAATAAACAAATAAAACAAAAACAAAAACAAACAAAAATAAACAAACAAACAAACAAACAGATAGATATACAAACAAACAAATAAACAAACAACAGTGAATACAGAGTGCCCCATGTTAGTTATTTAGGTAAAGTGATCATGAAGTAAGACAGGTGCTGGGGACATGGGAATAATTAGGCATCAGTGGGCACTTGTGCAGACAGAGCACAGGTGCTAGGTGGGTGTTTCTGCTTCCACGCCATCCATCTGAACAAAAAGTATGTTTGTCAATCTCCTGCAGATGCTCAGGCTTGGCTTACGTCACTCTCTAATACAGCAGTTTAGCATGGAGGCCGTTGGATGCTATTCAGATAGTCTTATTCTTATTACCAATATTGGTTACATTTAGGAATTTAATTACATTTTCAATTACCAACAAAAGTGGGATTGGTGTTTTCAAGGGAAAGATTTCCTGTGACATCAGTACAGATTGAATATTGCTTGCCAAAAAATTACAGACCAATGAACATTTTTATCCCTTGGTGGAAATTGATAGATTTCCTTCCAGTTCAAAGTAGGTTTGAAATATTAGGAATACAGAAGATGTCCCTAAAGAATACATCTTCTTAATTTGTAGACACAGTTTATAAAGCCAGAGCTGTTAATAGCATCCTTTCCGCACACCTCGGTTCCCTCTAAGTGATGACTAGGCTAGGACTCGTAGCAGGAACTCATACCCAGTTCGTCATAATTGCCATCAACAGATCATCCCTAAACGCATTTAAAATGGCCTCAAATTTTCTTTCCTGAATTTCAGTTCATTTTGAAAGTCTCCCAATGACTTCGCCTCCCCTCAGAGTCCCGACACTACAATGGTGTTTATGTCACTGCTTCGCGAGCAATTATTCCAGTTTCCCAGAGGCCTCTTCACCAGCACCAAGATGGCCGCTACCGCATGTAAAACATTCAGCCAATGGATAGGCAACAAAAACAGGACCAAACGAAACCAGGTGCCTGTAGGCAATATAACAGAGAATGCTGAACTAAATTTATCTCGATACTGATCAATATTGTCCATAAACAGAATTGGCCAGCTCAAGAAATGCAAATGTCACAATGGGACAAGCTTGTAATAGCGATATGTATATTGGCAATATGAGCCTGTATGGCCAATATTACACAGTATTCTGAATTTGTTTGGAAACATAAATCCATACAGCACAAAAACAGCTATGCTATGTTCATAAAGGCATAAATTACTGCATCTTGTCTCGGTTCCACTTGAGAAGCCAGAACTAGATTGCTAAGTACCTCTCACTCCTGTGATCAATTGGGTAAACCACTTACAAGGAAGTGAAACAGACTCCAATCTCAACTAAAACAAGATCACGGCAAAGGAACCATAAATATATGTTTAACAATACAATAATTAGTTTTCACAGTTGCCATGGAAGAAAATATACAATATTCAACAGTGATTATTTGTTCAATGAATATTATTTATTTGGGTATGCTAGCGGGTGTGCATTTCTTGGAATATTAACAATATTTTGTTTGTGGTCAAGGAATAGACTAGCCTTCATGTACAAGCTACACAACCAAGGTCGTAGCCAAGGACTAAGTTCAAGGATCTATAACAGGACCCCTCCACATGAAGGAACATGGTTAGAATCTAAATTTCTGTGCCCGGCTAATTCCATAGTAACGTTCTTAACACAATAGTTCCACCTCCCAGCTGAAGTGTCACAATCAACCTTAATACAAGGTGAACAAGAAAATCAAAAGGAATATTCATAAATGACCAGTTTATACAAAATAAATGGATTTGACATAATATTTCCTTAAAGTTACTGATGGAGGAAAAGAGTGAAAAAATATTCAATTTGTCAAAAAGCCAGTTTGGCGAAACTTTCAATATTGAGCAGTCTCTAGCCTAAGATTGGCTATCACCAGCAGCTGCATGCTTCTTAGAGAAAAAGCTTATTTTTTTCAAATATAAACAATTAAGATTTAAGGGTCATAGAAGTAACAATTTAATGAGGTAGTGATATATTGATTAACGTCATAGCAAGATTCCGTTACCAATAAATCACAATCATAATTCATAGTCAGGGTATCATTTCTCTAAGCTCTCATATCTACAATAAGGGCTCTTTTATAGCGATCTCTAATATATGGGGATTGTGCACTTACGAGAGTGGATATGAGAACTTCGAGAAACAATACCCTGCTCCATAAATATTATAACAAATTATAATGGAAAATATTTTTTGGTTAGTGGAATGTTGCATGCATTCCAATTTTCAGAATGTATCTGCAATTAGTCAGTTATACATACATGTGAAACTGCAGTGTCAGGTACCTTTATTCTTGTGTACAAACACCAGCAGAAACAAGTTTGATGGTACATTAACAAAGTGCAAGCAGGCCACAGGATTGATCCCTAGGATGAAGATGGCCAACAATAATGTTAGATGCCTGACAAGTAGTTTTAATCAATTACACTTATATGAATTTCGTAAAGATTTTTTTATTTCTTTATTTCTTTGATGTCTCTTGTCCAAATAATCTATAACAAAACTGTAGCTAAATATCTATGCTGTAACAAGATACAGCATGGATCATTCTTGAAGAGCTTCTTCGCAAAGCTTTTGATCTATTGTTCACCATGCCAGCTGAGATGATTGGGGAACATGTACGGCTCAGAATAATTCCCCAATGGGCTTAATACCTGTGACCCATTTAGTAAACCCAATGTAAGCAAATAATGTATCATGCAGCAGAAAATAGGGCAAATACTCAATTATTTATAACAGGTTTAAGATCAAGCTGGACTATAGCGAGAATGTGTTTCCTAGCAACAAGCATGTCCAGGTTTTCTGGCATCGTTCTTAAGATATTGAATGAATGGGCAATAGTACACAATGTAGCAATAGACATGAAAAGTGCACTAACAATGCACTTTTACACCTTCTTGCAAAAGATTGCAATTTCAGTCTGAATCCAATGGCTCCCTAATCCTGAAATCAATTCAGAAGAATTACAGTTCAAGAACATTGTGTCTCAAAATCTATGGACTCAATAAAATATGGAGAGAAAAAAATATGTCTTGACATAATCTGAAGGTACTCTCGTCTGTTTTTATGTCTTCCTTCAGCATAATGACATACGTGCATAAAGAGTTTTTATATTGTAATGGTGTCCACATTTAGCTTCAGCCCATCAGATTTGCAAGCAAGTCTAACAGCTCCTACATCTTGGGCATGCAATGACTCTTTACATATTGTCGTCAATCTGGCCAAGGGGGAAATGATTAAGCCATGCTTTATAAGACAGTAATTGTATGAATAGTAATGTAATAATCAATAAAAATATGCTATAACACAGACCACCTACTTTCCAGGATAAATTACTTGTCTGCAGTGTAATGCAATTCTGCACCCAAGATGAGGATAATTTTGCAACCAACAGGCAACTTGGAAAGCCCCAATGGCTAGTGAGAGATGATAATTGGCAATCCTATCCATCCCAAGGTAGTGGCTTGTAGTCTTACTACCACTGTTTCTGTGAGCTTGTGCTGATATTGCACCTACAATAGGCTTGGGAGTGTACATGGTTATAATGGGAAACCAAAGTGTAATCAAATCGTCAATTAGGGACATTTAGAGCTGGCATAATTTTGAAATGCTTTAAGAACTGGACCACTGAAATGTCATCTAAATAAAAAAAATAGTTCAGCCTTTTGAATATTTTACTAAAGCATTTAGATATTAATCGTTTGCAGTGAATTTAATGCAATATCATTTCCTGCAATTGAAACCAATGTGTATGAACAACTGAACACAAATGCCCCAAATATTCATGATACATCTGCAGCAACAAGTTAAAGTGAAGTAAAAAAGCCTCTTGGTGTTGCTTTCTTGACCTTCTAACTGCCAGACTGAACTCAAGGACAATCATACTGCAGCATCTCCAGTGGCCTCCAGCTAGAATGAGGTTAAACTTAAGAACAAATCACAGGGAAGTAGTATTGCTCTTACTAGCATATGTCTAGACTGACTAGTTATCAACATTACTGATAAAGAGCTGAAGATATGCCAAAGTTGCTAAGCCTCCAATAACAGGAATTATCACTTGGAAAGATGAACACAAACAGATGTTCTTTGTGTGTGATAGTATTGCAAACTATAGAATATATATTTACAAAATAAGAAATTCAAGGTCCTTTTGAAAGATATCATTATATTCCATTTTGTTTTGGAAAATTGATAATAACTTGGATACAAACATGGGTTACTTCCACAACTAATTTTACCGATGTACTTGTATATGTTGAGAATTGTTCTTGAAACAAATTGAAGTAGATGAACGTTGAACCAAACAGACACAGACGAGGAATAATAACAATCAGCTCCATAACCTCGGGGTGACACAAAGTCTTCCACCAAGATGTATACTCTGTGTCACCACAAACTGAATGATTGCTGGTCAAAGCATGAATTATATGGTGAATAGTGACTGCTCCCTCTTTGGTAATGGAGCACTGCCTTGACATGACCTCTGACCCTGAACCCCCTGTCACACTGAGTCTGACATTGGCGCCCGACATGGACACTGAGTCTGACATTGGCGCCCGACATGGAAGCCAAGGATGTCATGAGCTTACAACTGCACTGACACAGCCAAGGTAATTTACTAATGCTCCAGTGGGTGTAAGTACAAACACAGGTCGGAGAGAGTTTCCAATCATTGGGCATCAAGACGACAATCATTGGGTATCAAGATGGCAATCATTCCAAGGCAGGTCTTCATTGACAACAGCCCAGAGACGGGCCAGTAAACACTCCTGGGGCCAAATTGGCAGTGGGCGACGTTTTCAACACCTACAATCAGAGTCCATGACGAAATTATTGATGAAATGCTGTGGATATGTTGGGAAGTGCTGGTGACAGATGCTGACTGTGTGTCTACCAGACCAGCTGATTACTTGACTAATGGACTTGACCATGTGTAATTAATGCCATGAAACATGGCAACTTTGAGGAATGCAGTTTACTGAAATGCAAAGGTATTACAGTATGCGTATTTGAAAACTCTCAATGACATCATACTACAGATATACAACTGATCCTTCACAACAACTAGTACAAACAGCAGGTCGATACATCAACATGGAACCCTATTGTGATGACATGGTGGCATTGCTTCAACAGATACAGTGCTATCAAATGCTTGGTCTCCATGTACTGTGGCAATTCAATTCACTTTAACATATTCATATAAATTGCTGTTCTGGACAGCATATGTTGCTGACGGGGCAGAACCGTGTTACAGACTGGATATTTCCAATGCCGGATGTCATACTCATATTCAAGCACAGATGGAGTATTGATGTAACAATAGACCTATTGGCCATGTAAATAACGACCTAGGATAAAATATACTAAAATACTAATAGCTGGTATAACACTATCCATTCCTATAATCTTGCAATCCTTGCAACATATCTACACTAAATTTCATTCTTATAATATTGCAATCCTTGCAATATATCTACTCTAAATTAGTACAGTACTCCCTCCACAGCTGCCATACCAAGGTTATACTAACATTTTAAAGGTTCCTTCTTATCTTGGTGAAGCGGTATATCCTTCCTGGTGTGTCTGCAAGTGTGGTTACACAACACAGGGATCCATTATGACAGCAAAAAAAAAATCAAATACAAACAACAAACCATATAATTGGATATGATAAAGTTTGCTCCTTTCGCTGATATATCACAGTATTTGGTTTGCTTCCAATATTGATCTTCTTTCAGACAATTATACTGAAGATGTACGACTGCTTTGTTGAGAAGATTAACAAGTGTCTGGTTATTGATGAGCACATAGAACTGTTCTATTTGACATCTGGCAATGTCTTGAACGATTATGGAGCAGTTGGCTATTGTGATAAAGTAATTGCTATGGTTAGTTGACAGATTATACATATTTAATCATTATATTGCATGCCTATCTCATCTTAAGACATTGATCAAAGGATTTATACTTTTATTAATAACTGACATATCAATTATATAATCATTTACTTGACACACCTACCTACAAACTAAAAAAATTTGGTTCCAGAACTTTTCGCTTTACTATGGAACTCTCTCCCACCTTCCCTCTGTGTTTAAATCTAGCTAAAAACATATCTTGCAGTGCTATAAATAGTAGATTCCCTCATTGTACATACGTATATACCTCTTATTATATTCAATGTTTATGTGCTTTGAGCATGCCCCTATGTGATATGGAGTTAATTCAGCATATAAATATCCTTATAATGTGTTTTACCATGTCAGCATGTACGTACCTCTCTCTGATAAATAGTTCTTTATAATTCAATAAATGTTTCATTAAAACTCATGCATTGTAAGACCTTTGTGATACCATTAAATCTGACACTGATGATTAGACCAAAGCTCATGCTATACTCAGTGGAATTGTGTTATTGTTAGAAAAACATGCATAAACCATTATAAACCATTATGGGTCGAGATGGTTTATAAACTATTGCTCCCAAACCAGAACGCATGCAAGATTCTCTTTAAGTTTAATGGCAAGCGAAGAAAAACTAGAAGCATATTATAATTTGTTAGAAGTAAAATAAAAATGGCAGCTTATTGCACTGGTAGTTTGTATTGTTTGTTTTATTGAGAGTTTATCGCCATTTTAAAGTTCATTCTACAACGCAATGGCTGGCAGTTTCTATGGCAGCAAGAAGCCTGCCACATCTGTGGCACATACAGGGAAATCTTAACCTACAGTAAACCTGCTAGCTTCAGCTTGTGCTGAATAACACAGGCTAGTAACTTCACCATCTATTATGCTATATCGGAGAGAGAAAAATATTGAATAATGTCAAGATAGCCATTTGGTATTCCTGGAGAATAACAAGAAATTTGATCATAATACAGCACAACTAAGTTACTGGAAATATGTCCTTGAAATAGGAAAATTTGGTGTAATTTTCATCCTTTCAGAGCAATGACTGCTTCAATGCGTTCAACTGTTATAATACTGAGTGCATGCTGTAACTTAGCTTAGGACAACATATACACAAGATTTAACAAATATCATAATTAATACAGGTTTGAATGAGTGAATTATTGTTTTATGTCACAAATATCTGCATATTATTTACAGAAATCTGGACATTATGGATTTTCCTGTAGGAATTGTGGACAATTATAGGTTTCCAGCCATCATGAATAAGGAACTGTCACAATAATCACAACCTTTATGATGAATCCCAAGAAGTCACTTATATATTCTCTCAGGCTATGTTATGACCACATGGTTTTATTTTCCAATTCTTCAAAGTAACATAAAGGCATATTTATGGTTTGATATTGACATACCTTAGGAAAAAATGGAAGGCCATTTTTGAATATTTTGAACACTGTCATAATCGAATAATGATAAATCATAAAGTAGATACATTTTAAATGCACCAAGAAATCAAAATCATGGGGGAAAAATAATAATAATAATTCAGGTGGGTTATAATATAATGTAAACAGACACAATCCTCACATTAAGTCATACTGTTCTTGGCATTAAGGTTAAATCCATCATATTCTGGAACTGGTGACATGCACAGGTTGGCAGTCGTCTCTGACTGAGCTGACCATAAGGATTGCATGGGCAACATTTGTCTCTGACTGCACAGGCAACATTTGTCTCTGACTGCACAGAATGTAAGAAAGATTGCATGGGCAACATTTGTCTCTGACTGTATAGAATGTAAGAAAGATTGCATGGGCAACGATTGTCATCTCCAAGTGGCCAGACCATAAGGAACATTGCATGGGCAAACTTTGTCTCTGACTGTACAGATGGCAAGAACGATTGTATGGGCAATGATTGTCTAAGACTGAGTAGACCATCTCCAACTGGCCAGACCATAAGGAGGATTGTCTCTGACTGCTCAAGTGGTAAGAAAGGCATCATTTGTCTAAGACTGAACAGTAATCTCGGACTGACCAGAGAATAAGGTGGATTGCAAAGACAACATTTGTCTCCGACTGCACAGATTGTAAGACATAGTGCATGGGCAAGAATTATCTGAGACTGAGCAGATCATAAGGAAGAGTGTATGGGCAACACTTGTTTATGACTACACAGACCCTAAGAATGATTGCATGGACAACAGTTATCTCTGCACAGATCATAAGAATGATTGCGTTGACAACATTTATCTCTGACTGCACAGACCATAAGAAATATTGCACAGGCAACCTTTGTCCGAGACTGAGCAGATCATACACAAGATCCATGCTCAGTCCAGACCAGTCAGTCTTGCCAAGCTAAAGCCACCAAGACTGACTTTAGTCGCCTGTAATAACAGGCAAAGAGGATCCAAGGCACCTAGCATTGTGTCTCTCATTTCACAGTACTTACTGAAGGATTCACTGCTTCTATAGCAGCGCTGCTGATCATAGAGCATGCTTATTGATCCATGGAGGCTTTGTATTACTCTATCTATCCCTCCTTGTCCAGGGGCTCTTACAGTCTGTATTACTCTAGTATGGCTATACTGGGACATGGACCTACAACACCCCGATAAATAGATTGGTTTGGACCAATTCCGCCTTTGGAATTTCTGCCTGAAAACTATCATAGTAGATTGCCAGCTGCAGGGAATATTAATTTATCACCATTCATCATAGCACAGTTGTGAATATGGTCACAAATGGGTGCTCTGAACTTGGTACAATTTAGCCCATCTAATACTTTTAAAAGGTTGCTAAGGGCTAATGTGTAATATGGAGTTATATGTACAATTGACGCCCTTTCAAGTGGGTGGGCGAAGTGATCTTGTCCAAATAGTATTGTCCGAATTTGCTTTAAGAGATGAACATTTGTAAACAGTGTGGATAGTGCTCAAGTACATTCTGACTTATGACATCACAAATTTAGCCCTTCTTCAAATAGCAAAGTCAGCTGTAGGTGACTTGAGAAAACAATTTAGGATTTCCAATTGCGAAACGAAATGAGAAACAATTCCTAAAAAATCTCAATAATCATTTTTGAACTCCACTGGGTCTTTGTAAATTTACGTGAGAAAAGCTTAGAACTCTTTAACGAGCAATAAATGTCTTCAAACTTCATATTTGTGAAACGGATATTAGAATCATAAACATGATTAGGCTTTTGATAATTCTATCAATTATTTGAAGGCACGCATTAATCAGCTCACCGGTGACACCTAATACTAACCCGCAAGTACATTATCCTTTAAATAAACATATTGGTGAGCGTCATATAGCATTTAGTCATACTTCCACTACAATTACTCATCTTCACTTTCCTGGAGTTAATTGTGACCCTGGTCTAAAATGATGTTATCTAGACATTCAATTACGGCCATGCGCAGGGCTAATTTATCAGGACAAGTCCAGCTAGGCAGAAAACAAAGTAAGCTGTGAAATGACAGCAATTATATTAGCAGTGTGGTCACAGAAAACAGTAGCCAGGATCCAAGCAGATTTAGTATTGATTTTCTGAATGTGAGACCAAGTGCTGCATCAGCATGACACTGTAAAGGAAGGGCTTGGCCTCCAGTGAGAACCCTCCTGCCAATTGGGTCCACCAGGCAGGATATCTACACACATGAAATCAAAGGCCAGAGCTCAGGGAGACATCGGAGGTAACAGTACAGACACAGCAAGACCTTCTGAGGAATCCAAAGTCAATTTCAATTCTAGACAAAATTGGCCACTTTGAAATAATTTTGTTGAGGGTTAAAAAAAAAAACAACTAACAACCCAGAAACAAGCCACTATTATGTAGAAAAAAAATGTTTTAAAAAATGAAAAAGAAAAATTCTAAATACTTAGTAAGTCTACACAGAATATTACACATAGGTAGACCGGGGGTTTAAAACAGATGAAGTTCATCATTGTACCAATACTACCAGGTCAAGGTCCAATAGTTCCTCCTACACAGTCAAAGACCTTTCGGAGTTTGAATATTCTAAATTTATCTGTTTGTCGTGTTATTCTTGACGACCAGGAGGGCTACTTGTGACAATAAGATGTTATTCTTGACAATACAATGCTGTTTCAGTCTGCAACAGATAATATCTCGTCCAATACATAAGTAGTTAACTTCTGCGGCAATGGTTTTGCACTGCCTGAACGTGTCTGAGAATCACGACCAGGCATTCGGCCTATCCACTTGTAGTCCTCCTTTGAGGTGAAGTGTAAGAAAGCCAAAGGGCTTGAAGATGTCAGAGCCATCTGCAGTCTGTAACAAGCCCGCTGTGTCAGACACTGGCATGGAGACAGGTCACAAGGATCAATTCAGTCTCTCCACTTGTATTTCAGGAAACATCCAGCTTTCACGTCGACTTTTAATAATAATCTACTGCTATATTTCCTGTGAAAGATGCCAAATGTGATCCTTAATTTGCCCTTTGGTTAAAAGACACCCAGAATAGTATACAGCATTTAATATGTCAACATTTCATAATAAATAATCTACTGCTGTATTTCCTGTGAAAGATGCTAAATGTGATCCTTAATTTGTCCTTTGGTTAAAAGACATCCAGAATAGTGTACAGCATTTATGTCAACATTTCATAATAAATAATCTACAGCTGTATTCCCTGAAATCCTTCATGTGTCCCTTGGTTAAAAAAACCCACCCAGGATAGTCTCTATAGTCCATGGCATTTCTACCAGGAAATTGTAAATCTTTAAAATCCAATGTAATGATAATAAAACATTAATTCTAGGAGGTCTTTCTTCTGTACTAATTTCAGTGGAAGTGAACCTGGCTAGACTTCCTGATATCTTATCTACACCTGCTAAAACATCCATCAATAACAAGAAAGCCCACATCATGGGCAACAGCCAAGTATTGCAGCCATCTGAAGTGAACCATGTAGCGTAAATTCAATTCTACGTTTGTTGCCAGTTTCTGTTCCAATTCCACGAGTATATTTAACCTCAAGAATGTCATGAAATATTAATTGGTCATTAGGGCCTAGTTCAATGGTAAATAATTAAGACTGGTTTGAAATTGAACCACAATTTGCAGAATTGCAACCAAATACTAGTATAATTATACAAAGACTTCCATAATATGAGCTTTCATTAGTTTTAAAATAACATAATTTATCTAAAGGATCTATATTCAAAAACATATATATTTAAAGAAATATTGAATATCATTAGATTGATATACATAGAGAGTTCCCAGTGTAAAATTTTGATGTGCGAATGTCAATTACAAACGCAAATTGAACTAGAACTGTAGACAAATTGACAGAATTGTAGACAAATCGACACAAGATTCTAGACAAACAGAATCATGATCACCTATTTCACTCTAACTCGTGAAAACTTGGCAATACTAATTCGATCATTGGATTTAATGAGACTGTGTAAGGGCTGGGCATCGATGACTGCATCCACACTGCCTCACGCATGACAAGCTTCATATAAATTAGCTGAATTAATGGCTGGGACTTTGCAAAGTTGATTCTTTCCAATATTTCATTGCAGCGGCACCAAACTATATTAGTACATGTATAGAAACATTCATGAGTGCAATTAATTATATTAGTGAAGGGACATTCATAAGCTCATAACTTTCTCCTAAATAATGTTCCTGTAAATTGAGTGGATCAATAGTTTTAACCCGATATGACTATGTGTATGCCATAGAAATACGATAATGTCATTTACACAGACATGTCTGATGCATAGAGTTGTGCCAATCCTGAACAGCATAATTTCAACATTGAGTCATTTCACAGGATACCCTGCAACATTGAATCATATTATAGGATACATTGAAAACGTACATCATAATACAGGCTACACTGCAACATTGCATCATATTACAGGATACACTGCAACATTGTACCATATTACAGGATACACTGCAATGTTGCATCATATTACAGGATACACTGCAATGTTGCATCATATTACAGGATACACTGCAACATTGCATCATATTACAGGATACACTGCAATGCTGCATAATTTTTTATTTTTTTTATTTGGGGTTTACCGTCGCTTTCTAGATTATTTCACCAATATCACGACTTGTCAGTTTAGAGCAGGAGGAAACCTGCAACATCTGTAGTGCTGAATGTTGCATCTTATTACAGGAAACACATCTGGATCCGTGAAATCAATATTGAAAGTTGTTACATCCAATATCTGGCAACCATTCCCCTTTCTCTGGTTGACAGAGTTCCTAAAGCCAGCCAGGGAAATGATTCCCTTCTAAATCTTTCACGGGTAATCAATTCTCACACCTTGACTTGCAGAATTGACTGAAGGGCTCTCATCTATAGATTACCTGTCGCCAGCCAATGGGTCCACTCTGTGCTGATGTCTAGAAAATGGTCAACTCCATATAATACCCATGATTGATATCTCCTTGAGTATCTCATTGCATTCACTGTCTCTATTAATTGCAAATCTGTAATAACATGTCCAGCTGTTGATCACCCAATTACCTGGGATTGTGCTGGCATTATGACGCACAAATTCATTCAGACTTCAATTTCGATTAAACTCCTGCTTGGTAAAAACAATAGGTCGGCAAGATGACGGCATACAATTCTCATATATCGATAAAATGGTACATTTCTCAAAGGAATATTGATGTAATCAGAAGGACATATTTATGAATTAATTCTGTCATGTACTTTACGTATGATGATAAAATGTCCCTGTGATCACTGCTGCACTTTTATAACAGTGTTAATCAAAGAATTGCTCATATCGCTCATTTCATAAAACTAAATAAATGCCAAGATTTATTTGCATTCATGCTGGTTTTAATTCAGTGGGGGGAGAGAAAAGCATTGTCAATAAAGATCATTCAGAAACATTGTTTTTGATGCAATCAAAGACATAGGAAACTGTAGTACAATATACCCCAGAAAAGACTGGGTAGAGCGGATGTATACTCAGTGGATAGATGGAATTTATACTCATTGTAGAGTTTATGGCATTCATAATACAGTTAATATACATCACATATAACATCGTACAAGTCAAATATGATGTGATTTGAGCAATTCTTCAGACACGCTGCACACAACAGATCCTATAGATGTGTGACACTTAGCAGCAGGATATAGCATACAGTACTGAGAAGCCGGTGTGGGTGACCAATCATTGCAAAATCTATCATTCCTGTAGTACATCTCTTCGTGAATAGGAGTTCCTGTGACTGATCATACTTGATTTGCTACGTGAGGTGAACTATGAGTGGACGTGGAAACAGTGATCAGAATGCACAATCATTTGTTGACATCCGTGGTAATAAATTCCTTAACTTAATCTGTGAGTGAGTTATCGTTTTACATTGAAGCAGGATTTTTTCGTCCAAAAGCAACAATCTGAACCTGTGAACTAAGTCAATACTGTGAAGTGTTCCAAGTGTCAGTTCTAACAGCGTGAAGGGAATTTAATATCAAATTTAATAATAACTTGAAAATTAAATATAATGACTTTGATGATAATAAGGTTTTTAATTTACAGATCATTATTGATAGCAATACAAAATCAAAATGCTATCAGCAATGGATAAAATAGCATACATTTTCAGTAAATCTATTTACCGATTGATTATGGAGTTTAACATCGCTGCAGGGAATATTTCACCCATTTGAAATATTTCTTTACTGTTGAAAATGTGGAATAAATGGTAAGAAACAAGAGCATAGGCAGTAATATTCATATAGATAGGACAATATATATGTTTCATTCGAGAGCTATTGATACTTGATGGTATTAGTGAGTAAACTAGATGCAGAGGTAAAGACTGGTTGCCAGATAGACGGTTTACTTCAGTACTTACTCTGCTGGGAGCCTTGTATCAAAAGAAAACAAAATAATTACTGGCATTTGTTGGCTAGGTGATATACTTGACAAGTTATTGCAACATTCCGAGGATATTGCTCATGGATATTGGCAGACGATGAATGACAGGTATAAATGTTGTACCTGAAACGAATAAAAACATGCACAAAGGCAGAGGATGGGGAAGTAAGTACACAAATGTAGACCTGCCTGTGTTGTCAGGACTTTCACGTGACGCAGAACTAACAAGGCGATCGTTAATGCACAGTTTTAAAAAAAAAATCGAACAACTTGTGACATTATGAAATATGATTATTGACATGTGCTGCCAGCAAACTGGAAATAAATCTCACTGTAATAGCAGCTTGTCATCAACATCAGGACGCGCATTCACAGTAGCCTGTTAGGATGAGCCAGTTCTCCTAATGTTAAAGGTATCCTAGAGATCGCTATGCGCTAGTAACTTTTTTTATTTTGTAAAATTATTTGAAAGGTATCCTAGAGATAGCCAAAAGCTAGCAACATTTTCTGTTTTGTGAAAATAAAAATCATGTTAGTATCTTTTTCTCTATCACTATACCAAACTTCCCTAAATCCTTAATCTTTGTCTTATGTAGTGCCAAGGGCATGGGTACAGCATGGAATAGACATGTACATTATCAGTGTATAAAACTTCAGCAATTTCACTGCTAGACATGAGGACTGGCAAGTCTTGAGAAGTTACCTGACCTCATACATGTTGGCCAGTGATCGATGATATACATCTTGAAAAACAAACAAAAAGTTACACGACATGCGGCCATGCAAGGATAAAACGTTACCCGTCCTCGCTGAAAATAACCCGTCGCGGGCGTGTGCGGACAGGCTCTATTTCGAACACTGACATTATTATTATTATTTAATAAAAGGCAAGTTTCAATCACCGCAATATAGAACTGCATGGATGTCCCACTTGCTGGAAAAGACAATGGGCTGGATGCTGGCAGTAGAGATATGACAGCAGCAACAAGACATGATGCAGAGATGATGGATGAGGAACACAGACCAATGTTCCGATCAGTGCACTCTTTCATCAGAAGCACCTCAATCAGACCAAGTCATTCCACAGAGGATCAAATCCTGTTCAAACCAACTTCACACATAGATTTCAAGCGAGTCTGTTCTGTGGCGACTTCAGATTGGAAGATTGCCTTGGGATTAAAAAGAAAGTTAACAATGTCCCTGATTAATGTTGCAGAAAAGTGGAAAAGGTTTGCTGCCATGATGAAGTATGAGAGTTGAGAGCATTTCAATGGTAAAAAGACCTTGGGTTGGGCTCAGTGTGTGGGACAGTGTCTATGTCTGGTATAGTAATTTGTCTGGTCATCACTGGTCATCATGTTCCATGGCATCAACAAGACAGCAACATTAAATATTGTGAAGCTTAATATTTCATATCCATTCTTCATTTTATGGAAAATATGATAGTAACCAGGCAATGACAAATGACTTATTTTAAAAAAAAAAGAAATTGAAGAAATATTAAAAAGTAATAATATTTAATGTTTCCCGATACAAACTCACAAGTATGCACCTTCAATGCAAGTAGGCGAGAGGCAATCTTCCATTTCATTCTACTCTGGACAAAGCTAATAAGGAAGTGAATAGGATGTCGCTTCTTAAATTCCATCATTGCTTGATTGAATTACACAATAAATTTGCTTAAATTTCAGGTCAATAGTGTTGTTGGACACTTACCAGATGTAATATAAAATAATTCAAGAGGACATAATCCAGTCATGGTATGTGTTTGGAGTCTGATTGCAGGCATTTTTTGTTTTTCCCAAGATAGAAGAGGCTCCAATTATACCAAGTCATTGCAATCAATCTGATAAACAATAGCCATATTGCCACCCACACACTATGTGACAGCATAGTTCTGCCATAAATTTACCCCCCCAAAAAAATCAGATTTAAAAAAAAAATGAAACAATCAAAACATGTCTAGAAATCAGATCTAACTGAAATCATACAAAAGTGTCAAGAGACCATTAATCAATAGTTACTGAAGATATACAGCAACAATAAATACTATCAGAAACTTACATGTGGAAAATGAACATGAATAAACAAGTGGTCTGTATGTAGATGGCTGAGAACCTGAAGCAACCATTAGCTACAGAAAAACCAATGACTGGTGCACGGTAGCCAACTAGCACGGAGCTTATGCATCTCCCCTCTTTGTATATGGAACTGTTCTCTGTGAAGGAAAAAATGCAGAATACCACAGTAGGATTCAACCTCAAAACCTTCCATGCATAAGATATATACAAGCATATATATAGTCCAGCAGACAGGTCTGGATTTGGGTGGGAGGTTCACCACAGAATCTAGAACAGTTCTGTTGGTGTGGTTAGATACTATGAGGGTTGCCTTATTAATTATTTAAAATCCACAAACAAACATAACCATGCAGTCATTTTATCAAACCTTACTTCAGTATTGACCTACAGTACAGACCAAAGATTCATCAATACAGTATTTATAGTTTCAGATACATGATCCAGAAAGACGATTACACTCAGACAAAGGAAAGCATCATATTCCCCTGCATTAGATCCACAAGAACAATGACAGTTATTAGTCCATTCATCTCTCACTTACCAAGCACTTTTAACTCAGAGAATGACAAAGAAAAAACTTCATAGACCAGTCACAGACATGTACATTATGGCAGTTGATAGCAATAGGGTTAAGATCCCTGCATTACCTATCACCTACATGCAGCAGCATCAGGACGTGGCAATCAGTGGTAGTAATTAGTGCTATTAAGATTAGATAACTGTTGTGGCCAATGCAGCCGCTGTGAAACACCCAGCCTAATCCAACTCACAGTGGAGGCAGGAACACCATCCTGTAGTCTGTGGTAATTAATCAAAGTGAACAATCACTATGGATTTTTTCAGCCTTAATTAATCATCAAAGACAGTGAGGATGGCCGATTGTATACTGGATTCTTCTGCTCCCTGTCTTCGATCTAGATTCAAACACTGTGTTCAATAGTTGGCTTTGAGTCTGTTCAGTGCTGACATAGTTAACCAACATTTCTAAACCTTGCTTTGTTCCTTGAATATTTTTCTTATCTCCATGGACAAATGGAGACAATTTGTCTGGTTATTCCATTTCACCAAGATCAATGATATCATAATATCGCCTTGTTCCAATTACGCCGGTATCACATAAAGATGTACATATAAACTAGATATGGTTATTGTAAGAACATTATAGAACATTGCCATGATGATAGCAAAGTTAGGATTGCTGATTCTGATGTATATCATGGCAATGAACACGTATCAGAGTGTTTGACCTCAGCCCATCCATGTGCTTGTGCCTAATCCAACAGGGAGAGGGTTAAAGGAAAAACAATGTTCAAGGACAAACACATACTTAATCATTAATGCTAAAACGTGGTGGTTTCTTTTTGTTATTCATATTATTTGTATTTTGTAAATTTCCCAGAGCTCAAAATTATATCACAAATGCCTGTAATTTGGTCAATGTGGGAGATGACAAGAATCAGAACTAATCCAGTATGGGCATCATTATTTAGATATTTCAATTTATCTTTACTAAAGAACCCTTGTCATCAACTAAGTACAGTGCCACAGTGCCACTTTCCAACAATCATTGCTTTAACAATAACTTTCCACAGACACATTTCTCCTGTGGATAGAAAAGCAATCCCGTTCCAATGGACAATGATACAGTTCTTGTGTTAATTTGTACAACATGGCCTGCATTGGTTGTCCACCGACTCGACAATAACTCACCAACTACAGAACACTTCATAGTACACGAAGACTTGACAAAACACATTCTGTGACCTAAAACCTCAAGGGAAATCAACCTTTGAAAAACTTCCACTACCGTGCAGAAATTTCACACCGGATCAGAAAAAAGGTCTAAAAATACACAGAGGTTGTAACACTCTGATCGCATTCAACATGTTTAATGTGGTGAACAGTGAACAGGATTAGATGTCATGCTACAATCACCTTTGATGTCATAATGCCCAATCAACACCATTTATCTGAGCTGGAAGCGATATTCAGTCTTCTTATCATCTGTTTATATTGCATACAAATTGTTTGTCTTTGAATGATGTAATGTATTATCTGGAAGCATCTTTGTCAGAACCTCCCCGAGGACAAATCTGAAAGAAATATTCTCTGGATGACTGCAGCCTTGCTGGTTAAAGCAGTGAGAAGTACCTATGGTGTTTCTTTGCCATGCTTATTGATCACCGTTCTCATACTTGATCCTCATCTTGGCCGACCTTGCCATTAGAAAGCGTCATGATCTTTATTAATGATCACACACTGGAGGCCAAATTGTGTGAACTTTTTCGCCACGACTTCATTAAAGAGCATTGCAGAGTTGCTGTAAGAAGACGCAATCCTACCCACCGCCTAGATGAGGTGTTGCACCGTGGAACCAATGGCAAATTCTTGAAAACGATGTATATACAGAGTGATTTTTATCAGGTAAACGGTTGCTTTTTGGGGGTTTCAGACCAAATTTAAAACAAATATAAAAGTCTTGAGTGGCCTGGTAGTTATTCTTACATGTAAGCATTCTTCAGTTTGAATTGATCAAAATGTTTGGAACGAGAGGGCATGTCCAATTGCATCCCATGTGAACAAGGTTAAAAGTGTATACTAGTACGGTATGTTATAATAATAATAATAATAATAATAATAATAATAATAATAATAATAATAATAATAATAACAACAACAATAATATTGTAATGCACCAAATCCATGCATACTGCTTGCTCATTGTGCTACAATGTGGGAATAAATATATACACAAATTATGTTGGAAGGAAATAGATGTATTATTGACAATGGCAAGTGCACTTTCCCATGTGAAAAGGAGAAAATCAATTATTCTACTTGACCAAAGATAAAACAATTGTGTAAAAGGTATTCAACTGTGTATAGAATACAAAGAATGGAAACTCACATGTATATACAAATCCTCTGTTGGGATCCCGGAATGATAGATCAGAGAGCCTTTGACATTCAATCTCTTGTGACCTCTGCATGTTCAATACTTCTGCCACAATTTAATCATCATTAATCTTTGGAATGACATGAACATCTACACTAATGGACTTCTGATCAACTGTCATATCAGCATCCAGAACTCAAGTCAGTTTGTCCTCAATCATAGACATCTTTGGAAGACATAAATAGCTACTACTTAAATATTCATATCATTTGTTAACATTTCAACATTACAATAAAAACTCTTCAGTAACTATCAAAGTAAAATGTCCCTTGAGACTGAGAAAGAATGTTAGAACATTGTCAATAGTATTAATTATCGCTTATCTTGTACCATTCTGTGGAACCAGTTGGAAGACAAAACATAATTATAATAATAATTGTCAATGCTATATGCATTCTATGTGTTTGCTACAATAATACCACGAGCACATCTAGAAAAGCCAGAAGTTATTGCAGATGTTGCATGATGCAAAGAAGCATGTAAGCCAAGTCAGATAAAATATATGTTAACAATAGGAACATAAACAGTAACCTAAAGTTACATGTTTGAATGTATGTATTAGAAATAAGGAACAGGAGCTGACAGTTTCTAAGCAATGTCATAAGGTTACTACAAATGTAACCAATCAATAATCTAGACATTATTGATACCTGTTACCAGATCCTCATTTATTTATATTAACAATATGAAAAGAACACTAACCTAAAGTTACATTTTTTTTAATACACATATGAAGAAATAAGGACCAGGAACTGACAATGTTTAAGCAATGTCATAAGGTTGTTGGCAATGTAACTAATCAATAAGCTAGACATTATTGTTACCCGTAACCAGATCCTCATTGGACCTCCTGTCTTTGTGTGTCAGTACTTAACGTAATATGCCAGTGTATATCATATTATATGGCCTCCATTTGAAACGGCCCATCAGGCATGATTCCTGCATTGAAGGCAATCCCTGTAAGTATTGGAGCTGGAGGTTGATGGTGAAGGGAGGCATCAGAACTAACCCAATTGACCATCAAAGTCTCTCATCTCAGAAAGCACTTAAAGGGTGTGGAATGGGCACAGCTTACCATTGGGCATTTCCCTGGTGCGCCATCATAAATCCTTTAAAATCATAACAGACGATAAATGTCCCCTCGGAAATGGCCGTGGATTATTGTGTCAGGAATGAGAGGACGGCAGCAGGAATGCTGCCCAGGGGATTCTTCGGCTCCGGCTAATCTCATCCTCAATAGATAGGTACGGCCATTTCCATGTGACAGCCAGGAATATGATGTGACCTGATCTCTGGTCCTGCGATTCATGGTTCCTGGTCTGACTACACGACTGCCAGAATTAAATCATACCATCTACTGTATATCTTGGCCTCTGGATCATGGACAAACCAATAGAAGGAGAGCGGTTTAATTGATAGCAATATATAGATAAACATTGGACACACTTCCTTGACACGCAATGAAAATAAATTCATAGAATAGAATCCTCCAGGAATTCAAACAGCAATTGTAAATTGGCAAGATGTTATGCGAGGTATTTCCCAGTCAACCCTATGACATACTTTTCCACTAATAAACTACCTTGGTATGAAAACCAAAAAGCAATAATTTTACTGATATTAAATCTGACTTTTTTGTTGTTATTTTTCCACATTATGTCAACCCTATGACATAACCTTCCCACTAATAAACTGCCTTTTTTTATGAAAACCTAAGAGCAATAATTTTACTGATATTAAATTTGACTTCTTATTATTGTTTTTTCCCCACGTTATTTCCTCCCACCAACTCCTCATTCACCTGCTGCCACCACAGCAAGACTAATAACGTATGGAATCCATAATCCAGCCACACATTTGAAAAGAGGACCCAAGACAAAACAACAGACAGACAAAGTAGACGGCTTGTTTGTGTTGGCATACGGAACGTAAGCTTCTTGGCATCTAACTTGGCATCAGAGCTGTCATGATGACAAGGTCATCTACCCCATCCTGTAACACTGCGTGACATACAGCAAACTTCCTTTAATCTGGGATTAATGTCCGTCAGACACAAGCCTTAATAACCAAGAGACTGCCGTACACAAGCATGGACAGGTGATTACCAGGTAGTCATCCTGCTGCAGACAATGGTTAAGTCTGGGCTATTATGACGGTCCCTGTCTCGCACGGACTAGTAGCACTGGTTGTGTAACCTATAACAGTTACTCTGTCCTACTATCATGGTATTTACCATGCTAACAGGAAGCCTGAATCAGACTGCTCAGTGCTGATGCTCTCAAGGTGCACCATCACAAGGGGGATGAACCATGGCTTTAGAGAAACATCTATTTTGAGGACTTTTCCTAGATTTAATTGTGTGTCTTGGTCCATGCTGGCAGTTTCACGCTATTTACAGCAATCTGTTGATCACCTATTGACCTGACCGTGTAGCAAACAATGAATGTCCAAGTCCAGTTGCATATTCATGAGTGATAACATATTTAATGTCATCAGTTTATGGCATGTACGGATCTCAGCCGTTTTAGCTACAGTTCAGATATAGCATCTTGGCATCTGTATGGTAAACTAGAAAATAACAGTAATGGTATATTTCCAATGGATTTCAGTGATGTTACAAATGTTATTGCTGATGCATAACAATACATACAGTAATACAAATTCATTCCAATTTGGCTTTTATTATGCAACTGCTATGCAATTATTTTGAACTACAGTATTATGCAATTATATGACAATTAATTCCTGCTTCATATGGCTAAAACAAATATCAGGATATCAATTAACCTAATATAAAATATCAGTATTGTATCATAAACTATATTAGAATATATTTACAAAACATAAGAGACGAAAATAAAAATAAATTGTTTGTAGGTTTTATATTAAGTTAGTTTACAACATTGGCAAAAATCAGTTAAGGTGTGCATAAACAGTGGAAGTCAGAACACAAAGTAGACAGAACCTGTTGGTCCCTTGGTATCGTCCACCAGTGTGTGGGTTAACTGATTAGTTGGCTAGTCATTTTAAAATGTCATTTGGGAAATATCTTGAGTATAATTTGCGGTCAGAGACTCTAACTTGATAAAGTCCAGCTGAGCTTTGTCAGTCTGTGTAGACACTGATCATCACGTAGAAGCAGATGTTGCCATGTACCCATAATAGTATCTCACCCATATTCATAATAGTACCTCACATGTACTCATAATATTATCTCACCCATATTCATAATAGTACATCACATGTACTCATAATCATACCTCACACATACTTGTAACAGTACTTCACATGTGCTTATTATAACAGTATCACACACATACTTACAAAAAAGTACACCACCGATGTACTTAAATATTTTATCGCAATTAGCAATCCGCCAGCTGAAGACGTCAAAGAACCAGGATAGCATTTCAGTATGCTTAACAAAAGAGAGACAAAAAAGAGTATGTTCCAAGTAGGAACAAAGGAATCTTTTAGAACCTTCTAAGTCTGCTAGATTAATAAATAAATAGAAAAAAAAAACACTTCTCATTTGGGCAGATTTATTTGCCTCTAAGTTCAACAGGATAAAGGGTAAACTAAATGTAATCTCATGGCAAAGATAGAAAACAAATAATACAAGAATATCCCTGCAGTATTCATTCCATTATTCTGACTGTAGCATTGTTTCAGATATTTGTGTTCAAGCCTATGACCCAGATTATAACTCTCATATCAATAAGTTCAAACAGAAAACGCAAAGAATCAATTTCCTTTTAGAATAAAATACTTGATCACACAAGTATCCATTGTAAATTCAAAGATGAGACTTGATTCCTAATGAAAAGTGATTTCTACATTGCTTAAAAAGGTCAAACATTTTATACACAAGGTTATTCTAAATCCAAAATGCCCTTTGCGATGCTCATTGAATGATATGACATTTAGCACAGATAGATATTATTGATTGTTCTTGATGCATAGTGTCATACATCAAGTTGCCTTCATCACAACAGCACTATTCACTTTATATGTAGCAATATTACAGAGCAATCAATAAGACT
The DNA here is from genome assembly GCA_032361325.1 of Lepetodrilus fucensis. Classification (NCBI taxonomy): domain Eukaryota; kingdom Metazoa; phylum Mollusca; class Gastropoda; order Lepetellida; family Lepetodrilidae; genus Lepetodrilus; species Lepetodrilus fucensis. Next base: position 23,175 of record JAUTBV010111394.1, read on the forward strand.
TGACATCAAATTCAAGAAATACCTTATTTCCTCAGTTAATATAAAACAGTAAATTAATTCCACTTATAGATCGTTGACAATCCATATGCTGGTTTCAGTGTAGAATCCTGTTTCATACATTACCTTCATTGCAGCAGTTCATGAATAATGTTGTGTAATTTTTTATGATGGTATTGGAAAATGAAAAAATATAATGGGTTAAGAGGTATACAAGAAATCACAACCATGAGTAATCTGTTTCACCAGTGTAGCCGTAGAATGAATGATACAATCATTATGAGCAAGCCAGTGAATTACATGAAACAAATGTCAATCAATGTCTGATAAAAGCACATTTAATCATTAAACACAAAGATCATTAAAAACAAAAATCATTAATAACTTCCATTGGTTAATACTTTTTTGACAAAGGCATATCTCTAAAGCTCCCATACTTTAATATTATCACTTGACAATGAATACAAAAAAAAAAATTGATTAATTTTGAAAGTAGACTAAACAATTCAATAATCAACTTCATACATCCCAGAATAGTAGCAAAGATCATATCATATTAAAATAAAAATATTAACCTACATAGGTCACCATATGAAAGTAGGTTTTATTCAAATATCCTCACATATGGGTAAAATATTCATGCTGTGACATAAAACAATAATTCACTTGTACTATTCAAATATCAGTGGATGATTAATTACGCATAATTCTGATATGATCCATAAGGCAAGTAACATGGACTGTCAGCGTTGTGGACTCGGCAGTGTCGTGGCCCTCGTCAGTGTCGTGGACTTGTCGGTGTCGTGGACTCGTCAGTGTCGTGACAGAACCTGCTACCATCACCAGTATGTCAGTAGTACAGAGTAAATCCTCATTGAGACGCCGTCGAGTGGCCGCCCCTAATTGCTTCTCCTTATCCAGCACAGGTAGCATTAGGCCGGTGAACAAGAATACGTCGCCATATCAGTCAAATTGAGCTGGGATTACATACTGTTTTCCACAGGATCTCAGTGAATTAGTGATATGATTAAACTGGGAGAAGAGCCCATAATAACTATGCGTTACAGTAGGGCACTTGTACCATAGCTGGTATACATGGCAGAGATAAATAAAGAGATTTAATTATAGAATGAATTAATTAATGTTTTACCTCACCGTGGGAATATTTCACCCATAGGTAATGATAGAGATTCTAGAGCATATACCATAGATTCTAGAGCATATACTAGAACTATACAAACATCACATCTCAGTCACTCCTAGATATAATTACTACTGCTGTAATTAGTGTTATTGTGCTTAAATTTAAACAACTAGCATGTCATTTTTATCTAACCATTACATTGCCACAAGGCCAATAGATACATGAAGGCTGATTTGAAATTAACATTTCTTAAGGTTCACAGTACTTAAAAAGTTGTATCCGATTTGTCGAGTACGAGACATCCATCTCAATCCTGATCAATATTGCGACACCAAAAATAATTCCTTCTTCACTTTGTTAACATCACGCATCAAGGCACTGCTAGAGGTGCCATGCATAAACTGAATAAAGATGATATTTGAATCTGGTCAAAATGCCCTTCTCTATACTGTTACAATGCCCATAGGGGAGCTCTTGCAGGATTCAAAACAGATTGATTTCCATAAACGGACACAAGTGTGGTTTGCTCAGTAGTCAGAGTGTGGAGATTAAAGTTTAATGACCCGGTCTGGCTCAGCTCCTGACGTTCTACTGTGAATATGGAAAGCAGTTCCCAGATGAAGGTGTAATATCTCCACCGAAACCTCCAACAGAATTAATTTGTTGCCCCAATGAGTATTCCCATTTAGCAATTCTGCAGTCCCTAACCTGATCAAATGCAATTGGATCTTATAATTATACTAATTAATATCTTAGGAGACTGGTTTGTCGTTCATCTTCACGCAGAGATTCAATGTAATCTGTGCACATGGATTCACAAAGGAAATTGCCGATGCATTTAAATATACATATTCTTTTCTGGAGAAGTGATTTTACATATTCTTGAACAGTCTTCCACAGAAGTGTTGATAAAAAAGCATCATGTGATACAAAATAATAAAATTGCATTCCTTGAGTCCTGTAATTAATGTACACAAGGATACACAAACAAGGCCAGGATTGACAAGCAAGGCTAGAATACAGAAATAAGAAAGATGTCATAGATCTTCACACAAAGAATTTTCTCATTTCACATTAAAATACTCTGGAAATATGCTAACGTAACATTGAGAAACTGTACATGCATAAAATATTCCACATCATTTAATTTTGACCTAGGACCATTTAGACATCATCCTGCTCATACTGGACCATTCTGAGAGCATTTTGACACTGAAACATTAATAATGTAACATTCTGACATGTTAACTTTTAATACTGTAACGTTCTGACACCAACACTTCCCGATATCTGACCTAATATTACCACGATGAATGTCAACATTGACATGGAAGCAACTGAAGGACAAGAGTGATGGAAGAGTTCACTCCAAAGCCCACTTTTAGCAGGAATCCCTCGATGATAGAGGTCATAATGTCCACCATTGGCAATTTATCATCTTTTCAAATTGTATCAGCACTCGCCAACAACAAATTTGTATCCTTCATGTTATTGACACTGCAAATCAATCTCTTTTAAGATCAGAATTATCCTTGTAGACCCCCAGCAGTCATCATCCATGGAATGTAAACATGGTTCTGGTTCAATGTCCTTCTGGTGACTGGGAGGAGAAGCACAAGAGAAGAGGCAAGAAGACCATTGACTGCTCAAACCAATAGAACTGTAACAAGACCATGGACTGCTCAAAACAGCAGAACTACAAGTCAAACTATTAACAAAACTATAACAATACTATAACAAGACCATGGACTGCTCAAACAAATATAACTGCAAGTTAACAAGATCATGGACTGCTCAAACCAACACAAAAAAATAACAAGATCACGGACTGCTCAAATCAACAGAACTGCTATGTGGAAATTCATCAAAATAGTTCTGTAATTTAACTGCTTAGCATCTAAAGTTAGAGCTGACTCACTTCATAGAAGCAGTAAAATTAAATTAAAATTAGGCAATGTCTGCCACAATGATTACTCTGTCAATATGCACTACTCTAGCAAGAGATATTACTGCTAAAGTTTCCCAAAGTTATTGAAATACTAGAGATTATCTGAAACTTAAGTCCACATGGCAGACAGTTCAAGAGTAATTTCAACTTCTGAGATATGCTTTAGGTAAACAGTTCCCCCTGAAAGCACGGATGGACGCAATTCAGCCTGCTGCTTCAGTGAAGAGTGCAAAGCTTCATTTTCAGCTGATCCACAACAAATGCCCATAGATGCAAATCCAATTACAGATTCCTCTGCACACTACAGACACGGACTCATCATTTTCAGGTATTGATTCGTTTCAACTGCAAATTTATTTTATTTGAGCATGTCTAACTACTGTCACAACACAGGGAAAATACTGTGTGAAATTCATCTTCCTCTACAATTACATGATCTGGATTATTGGAGGTTTTTTTATTAGATGGAAATGGATCTTGAAAGCTGGATGCACATCATTTCAATGCAATGATACTAAAGCACATCCTAACTGAAGTCAATGATATTAGTTAGAGCATAGATATTAGCTAGGCCATTCAGAATCTGCATGACAAATACACCCACACCCACAGCTGTATGTATGTACTGTAACAGCTTGGTTTTCATGTTTGTTAATGCAAAATAAATGCTTAATATGAATTTCACCGATATGTTTTATGTATATATACGTACATCTAATGATCTATTAGTAAAAGTAAATGAAATATTATCAGACCATTGTAGGTTAATAAAAATATCACCTATTGTTATGAATGTATCTGAAATATGTGTAATGGAACACAACTGATATGACAAAAGATAAACCCACACAAGGACTTGAATTCATCATGTCTGGTAATAAGGTATAAATAAACATTCTATTCTGTGGTAAAGTGTAATAAATTTATTTACGTAGACCACTACCTATCAAAAATGGCATCCAAACAGAAACGGGTTCACTTTGAAGAGAATAACCCAAACCATTTCACGTTGCTGTGAAAAATCAACTAGAGAATCACGTGCGTTATTGATATAAATTGATAGGCGGCAAAACGCTGGTGTCAAACTACTCATATCTATCTGGTCGTATCAAGCGTAGCCACCGCTGGCTGAAAGTGATTCTGTTTTTCACACATGCACATGACAGACAAGGCGGAAGTGGTATTGAACATGCCATCATTATGCATGGCCTGGCCATACCCAGGATAGATCAATGCTGATGACTGAGACCCGTGCTGTAACCCGTTCTCTCGCTCTCTGGCAGAATTCATTAAACATCCTGTTAGAAATATTGGCCCTTGGACATCAACACTGGATTGCTTCTGTGGTCATCTCATTCTCTTACATCACCAGATTGCTGAGGATTAAATGATCAACAGCCGCATATATGAATGTGTTTATCTTTTCTTTTTCCCAATTATCTTCTCATCAATCCACTAACATTCAGCGCTACGGATGTTGCGAGTTTCCTCCTGCCCTAAGCTGACAAGTCATGATATTAGTGAAAGAATCTTGAAAATGACTCTAAATCCCAATTTAAAAAAAATAGAAGTAATGTTTATGCAAGTAGACAAATGAGGTCTACATGTGACGATTTTGTTCGCAATTTTCCTTGTTGAGGGGCAGGAAAATTGATAAATAAAATACATAAGATTAGCTTGAACAGGGAGGGGAAGAAATGACACAAGATTAGAATATCAGCCAGTGTGGTACAATAGCAGTAGTGAGTTATTATCATTATGCCACATCAGGAATCTTTCACCAATATGTGACAGAATCAGCAGTATATCATGAAACAAGCCATGAAACGCAGAAAACACACTAAATACCTAAATACATCTCCTTTAAGTCTGATTACTATACACTCCAGATTAATATGGATACTTCACAACAAGGCTTACAGGCTCAAACTATCTCCGCCCATCTACATGTATACTATCAAATAATGATAGTAGTTCATGAGACTACTGCAGCAGATAAATATTCAGACATCGTTGCCAAGATACCACATAAACTGTTGTTTCATTCTGGACGTAAGTAATCCAAGATGACAATCTGACATGATTGCAGATAGTTCTGCCATGCTTATTGCCAGGAAATCTCTCTGTTGGGGGTTGCAGTGTCTGGATCATGACATATAATATATTATTTCCTGTAGGATTTTCCCCCAGACTGGGCAAAAAGGCACTGTGTGTTTTATTCATACAGTTTATGAATACTTTATGTAGTATTAATGGACATGTATTTTTCTAACACAAATTTCCCATACATACCATCAAATTGTTTCCATATACAGCCCATTAGAATTGTAGAATTGTAGAATTAGGAAAACTATCAAGATTATTGATTGGTGAACGTCTCAAATGTCAATAAATTGATCACAAGGAAAAAACTTGATACTCATTAATAGCTGAAGTTTTACTTCATTAGTTCATTTAGCTCATGTATTTGAAGTTAATTTGAATAATTTACCTCTAAAATAGTTTAATTTACATTAAGTCAAACAGGCGTGTAGCTAGGAGTATTTTAATGTGGAAGCGTCAGTACTGTAACTGTACTATGCTTATGTTTTGTTGAAAAAATAACATTAGCTAGGAAATTAATGTGGAAGCGTCTGCATTATATCTGCTAATAGGCAGCTATGTGCCTGTCAAAGACAAATATATGAGACATTGAGACGAAAAGTGAAATTTGCATAGGTGTATTCTGGTTACATGAATATTCTGTGTCTTCAAATCTGTTATTGAAACATAAATCTGTACACTATTACTTAACAAGAACATGTAACTTGTGGATTAATTTCTATATTAATGTGTACTATATTATGTGTACTAGCCTACACACACTACTCAATAATAAACCAGTGATATTGATCGATTGGTAGGCCTTGATTATCGATGTCAAATTGGTGGGTTAATACATCACTATTACATAATGTATCTATCATTCTAAAATGTAAATTTAATACATTGGACACACTTGACAACTAACTCATAAATCAATGACAACTTGATGAGAAGCACTACAAGGCATTATATAAGACTTTAGCATCACTAGGCATTAGCAGTTTATTTGTATTAAATCAGAGAAATACATACTCAGATGTTGATAAAGTAATAGGACATCAAAATAGCAATAAACAGCTATAAATAGATGAATTTTCTCATCTATTATCAAATTGAATTTAACAACTCCTGCATCAGATACCTGATAATCGTCATCACACTAAAACAATACATCATTAACGTTCAAAGATCAAAAGTTAAGATTGCAAGCTGATTACTTCCATAATGCTCATGCAATAGTTACTATGGCCACCAGATATATGAGGATTCCAAAATTATTCCTGGAACCATGTAACCATGGTAACCATAGGAATATAACCTGAATTTTACTGCATTTAATTGTGGAAGAAATCCTAGAATTGGTTGTTTGCTAGCTGACACTCTTGACATCTCCCATGGCAAGGAAAATTCAAATGAAGCAAGAAAAAACTATGGCAGATAGACAAACAAATTGTTAGGTAGGGAGATAACGGGATAATACTGGAGACGGCACTTATAGAACAGTTTGGCTAAGGAGGAGACAATGCCTGTCAAATAAATATGTATACGGCAATGCCCTTGAAACGCATGTCCTGGCAAAACCCAGTAATGGTGGTAGAAAAGAGGTGTGGGGACAACATAGAGTAAACAGGATCCTTATAAAAACACAGAAATATTTGCCGAGCATAAACTTTTAAAATGCTTTGAAAATTAGATCCATGAACCACATGTTACCATATTGAAGTATCATTAATTTATCTGTTAACGTTAGGGGCGACTATCACAGGTAATTTCACTATCACGATAGTATTACGATAGTTAGATTTACTATCACGATACTATCACAATTTGACAAAGATATCACGATAGTACACACACTATCGGGACACACACTATCACAATAGGTCGACTTATCGTTACACCCCTAGTTAACGTATTGTGCATATTGAAATATTATTGATAAACCATTTTTACAACACTGCAATGTTATTGATCAGTTAACCTGTACATCAATATTGCAATTTCACTGAAACAAGTACCCCAGTAAGTGTTTTTTTTTACTTTTCTTCCATGAAGTACCAACAGTCGATTTCACTTGAAATTCAAGTACCTTGCATGCTGAGAAATGTAGATCTTCATCAGCATTTTTATGTTATTTAAAAAATATTTTTTTTGAATTGGGGTTTAAAGTCGCTTTCTAGAATCTTTCACTAATATCATGACTTGTCAAGTTTAGGGCAGGAGGAAACCCGCAACATCCGTAGCGCTGAATGTTGCAGTAAACCTGCGAGCACCAGCTGGTACTG